>JADLZK010007878.1:600000-868573 GCA_015847255.1 Hyparrhenia diplandra
ATGAATTTCCCCTCTGCAATGTAAGAAAAATACCTAGATATATGTCTGATCACAATCCTTTGATTGTAAGGACAGATATTGATCAATGTCTGGGATCTAGACCCTTCTGTTTTGAAACATCCTGGCTCAAGCATGCTGAATTCAAGATAAAGATTCAAGAAATCTGGGAGAAGAAGGTGGTTGCCAAAACTGGTATTGATGTCTGGTGCATCAAAATGGATAGAGTAAGGAAATTCTTGAAAGGATGGGGCCAAAGTTTGAAGGGACACAATAGGAAGTATAAAAACATCCTGAAAGAGGAATTGGAAATTTTGGAAAAACATGAAGAAGAAACAATGTTGGATCAGGACAAGCTTAATAGAAAGTCCTTCATACAAAGCGAATTAATGAGGCTCTTAGAGGAGGAAGAACTCTATTGGCATCAAAGATCCAATAGTAAATGGCTTTTAGAAGGGGATAGTAATACTGCCTTCTTTCACGTAGAATGGCTAATGGAAAAAAAAAAGGAAGAACATTATCTTCTCACTTACTCATAATGGGCAATCCATTGAAGGTGATGAGGAACTAGTGAAACATGCAACCGACTTTTACAAAGACTGTTTGGTCCTTCTCGACCAATCAGATTTCGATCTGGATCCAAACTGTTGGGATGCAAATGAAAAAGTCAACGAGCAGGAAAATGAGGAATTGGAAAAGGAGTTTAGTGAGGAGGAGGTGAAAAGAGTAATTTTCTCAATGGAAAAGAACACAGCTCAGGGGCGACCATTTCCCCATCGAATTCTATCAACACCTTGTTGGGGAAATAATAAAAGGAGATTTTTGCTGATTACGTTTGATGACTTTCACAAACAAAAACTAGATATTGGCAGGTTCAATTATGGGATTATCTCCCTGTTACCAAAAGTAAAGGAGGCCGATAGTATCAAACAATATGGACCAATATGTCTTTTTGAATGTAATATATAAAGTCTTTATAAAAGCCTTGACTTTAAGGATGGATTCTGTGATGGAAAGGATTATTAACAGATGTCAATCTGGTTTCATTAGAAACAGAAACATAATGGATGGAATCATGGCTTTACATGAGATCCTTCATGATACCAAGTGTAAAAAGAAAAATGGTGTAATTCTCAAACTAGATTTTGAGAAAGCATATGACAAGATAAATTGGACTTTTCTTTTCTCTTGTATGAAAAACAGAGGTTTTGGAGATAGATGGTGTGATTGGATCAAATCTGTTATGAGCACCGGCACTGTAAGTGTCAAAGTAAATAATACAATTGGAAGCTATTTCAAATCAAAGAGGGAGGTTAGGCAGGGGAGATCCATTGTCCCCATTTTTATTCAATATTGCGGCGAGACTCCCTAGCAAAAACGATTGATATGGCCCAAAAAAACAAACTCATTAAGGGACTAGTTCCCGAGTACATTGAGAATGGTGTAGTAGCTCTGCAATATGTAGATGACACGATTCTGTGTCTCGAGGATGATGTGGGTCAAGCCACCAATCTAAAACTCTTACTATACTTATATGAAAATATATCCGGCCTTAAGATCAACTTTTCAAAAAGTGAGATCATGATGATTGAACATGATGATGAGAAGAACATTCTTTATTCAGAAATGTTTAATTGTGCAATTGGGGAGTGGCCTATAAAATACACAGGAGTTCCTGTTTCTGGGTCTAGATTAGATGTAGCTGATTGGCTTCCAATCTATGAGAAAATTTTGAAAAGATTGGATGGATGGATGGAAAGGAAGTGCTTTATCCTTTGGTGGCAAACTAGTTCTCATAAATTCTTGTCTAAGCAATCCGCCCATATATGTCATGTCCATGTTTATCTTTGCCTTTGACAAGTACTAAACAAAATGGAATCAACTAGAAGAAGATTTTTTCCGCGGGAGGGAATTTGAAAAGAAAAATATCATTTAGTGAAATGGACCATCATCACCAAGAGCAAAGATAAAGGGGGGCTGGGAATTAAAGACCTAAGGAGGATGAATATGAGTTTACTATGCAAATGGTGGTGGAAGGTGGAAAATGGAAAAGGAATATGGAATGATATTATAGACAAGAAGTACATGAAAAAAGGAATGGTGAACAATTTGAAATACAATCCAAGAAATTCCCCCGTGTGGAATGACTTGTTAAAAATTCTTCCAATTTACTTAAAAGGAAGATCTATGGTTATTGGCAATGGGAAAAAAACCAGCTTCTGGCATGATAGATGGTGTGGTCAGGTTTCTCTGGCAGAAAAGTTCCCTGACTTGTATGAGATTAACAATGAGCAGTTTCATTACGTGGCTGAAATTAAACGAGAGAAGATGGAGATTGACTTTTTAGAAGATGGCTTTTATGAAGAGCTACGGGATCAACTAAGGAGATTGCATGATATAACTTTCTGCTGTAGTTTGACTACAGAGAAAGATAGAGCTAAATGGGATTTAGAAAAATCAGGAAATTTTTACGTGAAATCAACATACAATTGGTTGAGTAGAAGTGAATACGGGGATAGTTTTAAAAAGATCCGAAAGCCGAATTCCTCTTAAAATAAAGATTTTTATGTGGCTTGTGCACCAAAATGCTATCCTCGACAAAAAGATAACCTTATCAAAAGGAAGTGGAAGGGTTCTAGTTTATGCTCCTTCTGCCCTGAGCATGAAAGTGTGAACCACATTTTCTTTGAATGTGCATCTGCCAAATATGTTTGGAGTTTGCTTGCACACTCTTTTGGGGTAACATGTAGACCTGGAAGTTTCAGTCAATTTTGGCCTTGGATCCAAAATAGACCTGGCAGCAGTGTGCTGGGCGATTTGGAAGACGAGGAATTTGATATGCTTTGAGAAGAAACGTATGCAATCTCCTACTGAGATTGTCATGTTGACTTGCTCTTTTATTATGTACTGGTCAGGTTTATTGAAAGAGGACCTCAAGACGCAGGTGGCGGCAGGAGCAGAAGTAATCAAGCAGGTGGCACTCGCCTTTCACAAGCAAGACGTCCAGGAGCACAGTCAGGAGAGAAGCTTGGTGCCTTTCTATGGAGGTGGTATCTGATTCCTTCCACAAGCAAAACGTCCAGAAGAGCAATCAGGAGAAGAAGTCTGGTGTCCATCAAGGGAGGTGGCATCTGTTGATCAAGCGTTTGGACAGCAACAGGATGCTTATCGTTTAAGTTGTTAGCTTTGTTTGTTGGTTCGCTTTTGGCAGTGCTGCCTAGCAACTGTAATAAGTTCGTTTAGGTGGTGTGTGTGCTGGAGAGCTCTTCTGGGCTGCTCGTCATGTCCCCCCCGATTAAGTTCCTGGGTGTCCTTAATTGGGGGTGGTTTAAACTCTGTACTAAGGCGTAAATGGGTTAAACGTTGAACTGTGTAATTTCGTTACAAAAGTAATGAAATTCGGGAAACCGTTTTGGAAAAAAAAAAAAAAAAAAAAAACCGAGCTTACACAGATATAGTTCTAAATAAGCTGCTATATATATATATAGTATCACTGTATCTTTTCATTAGGTCTATCGTTACCATTGTGTCAACATTTTTTTTTTTTCAATGTCGTGCCTAATGATGTTTTAGTTCCGCTAAATGTATGACTGTTTGAAAAGCCGAAATTAAAGGAGCAAAGAGATAGGAGAGGTAGACGATGATCAGAGCATGCATAGGGCGCCCCACTGCAGCAGGCAGCTAGGTGAAAGAAAGCGGCAAGCCGTTGGAGGCGACAGCAGCACGGCAGGTCGGCGGGCAACCCCACCACCGTACCTACCGTCCGCCATCAACACCACGCCGGCCGGCCGGCCGGACGCTCTCCGGCCGGCAGTCCGTGATCCAATCCACGACGACGAGCGAGCGAGGAAGGCATGCATTGCCTGCTGCCATTCGCTGTGGATTCGATCATTCATGGCCGTCTGATGCTGATTTGCTACTGATTTATTATGAAAAAAAAAACACTGCTAAGAGCCTCTTTGGCATGCCAGCCAGAGCCAGTCCACGCAATCTGCAACCGATCCTGTGCTGTGGTGCCTGCGGCCGTGCAGGGCAGATGGTCGGCAAGGGAGCCGGAACCAGCACAGGATGGGAGCCCGTGCGTCGCGGCGGGCCGGCACCTCACGTGCCGCTTTTATTCCGTGCAAACCGCGTCTCTGCTGGCCCCCTACCGGGCTATGCATAATATGCTAACGATAATATATAATGCATATACATGTACATGATATGATATATATACTATATACATGTTTCCGTGCAAAGTTTATATACGTACCATGAGATGCAAATTTGGTAATGATTTTTATGAACCTAGCTAATCCAACGTATAAAAGTATATAGTCTCGTGATATCAAGTTATTTCGTACGTATGTGTAGGTGGCTGTCAACACGTACATACATGTGGCAGGTTCGACGGTCGGCCATCTGTACGTCCACGTGTACATGCATGTGTCCATGTGGCAGGTTCCGACGGTTGGCCATCATCTGTCCTTTGTTTAGCGGTTACGCTTCCTAATCATGCATGGTGAACTATCCAAGTTTGTTTGTACGTTTCCCTAATGGCCCGGCATCGATAGTACTGCATGATGTTTCTTCTAATGAGAATGAGAAAGTGATAGCTTTTTAGAGGTGGTTCTGCATAAACTCGTCCTGCTTTTCAAATGTGTTAGATGTTCTTTTCCATGTGTCTTTATTAATAGAGGCACAGCGTATGAACTTGCTTGCGCCATCTTTTTAATTTGCATATCAAAGCATTACACCATTTCAATTAAGGGGTAAGATCTGTCATCTGTGTAGTAATCGCTCACAGGACAGTCTTGGTGGAGGTTATCAAGTTTCATCTTTATCTAATAGAAGTTATCAACATTCAGAGTTTCAAGTTTCAACTGTACTAAATGCTAAGCATTTCGATCAAGTGACATGTCCATGTGTTTTCTAAAAAGAGAGAGAGAAGAATTAAGATTCCTATAGATGAACCTTTTGGTGGTTTCAACCTCTAGATAATAAGTCATAGAATTGAATGTACATATGAAACGGTAGAATGAAACTAAGGCAATGAGGGTGATTGTTTCATTCATGTTTCATTGCATTCAACCTAAAACGACATTTCAAAAAAAGTTTACTACTATGAAATTCTTCACTAGGACCGTATATAGCCACTTTTGTTACGCTTCCTTTCGAGCGTGAAAAATCTTTTGTTTCCTATGTTTTTCCATAAAATGAATAATAAATTGTTTTTAATTTATAAAACTCTTGTTTTTTAAAAAAAAATCTTGCATTCCAAAATTGTTTTCTATAAAACTCTTCCTTTTTTTTTGTACAATCCTTGCATTCCAAAAGTTTGTGTGGTTGTCTTGCCCTTTCCTCTTTATACCGTGTGCATAGTATTTATGATGACTGGGGTCCTCACTCCACTCTCACTAAAGCACAACCAGATGCATGCGTTCAGGAGTCCAAAATTCAACCCAGGGACCGTGATGATAACAAACGGCAGTCTCGGCAGCCTTTGACAGAAAAAATTAAAAAGAAAGCATAGTATAATTCTGCGTGATTAAAGGCTTAACCACTACGCGACTGTCTCTCGCTCCCTTTTCGTTTAATAATTCTAGTAGATCAGTAGAGTAGGATGCGTGAGATGCCGTTGATTGCTCGCCCATGATCTCCCACAGATCCTTGCTGCGAGCTTATTAATCAACGAGCTGAGGCCGGTCCCTTGATGGCCTCTCACATGGCCACTAGCACGTTTGGTCCCTTTCCCTCTCACACACACAGTCATCAGTGCTGGATCGCATCCACCACGACGACGACGAGCCTGGTAGGAAGATGCCATTTTCGTCTATTTATTTATATATATATATATATATATATATATATATATATATATATATATATATATACACACACACACACATATATAATTATGATGTGTATATATATATATTTCCCTTGATTTGTCCACTAACGGCATCATGGTTCTTATTAATATATAGTGGGGATCGGACAGCTCACACATGTCTCTTTGGCACCATCGCTCGTCGCCACCGTACCCGGGCCTGATGTGCTGGTCAAACTTGTATAGACTAATCAGGCCTACGTACGTGCTAACAAAACCATAGATTATATAGCGTTCACTACTAGATTAAGGCTTTGTAATTTTCAAATGGGTTTCATTTCACTTCCTTTGTTTAGGTCGCGGCATCTACTACCTCCTATGTTTGAAATTTGGATGCTTGCATGTCCACACAACCCAAGAGCACGTGCAAAGCCACGCCTTGTTAGATTCATGTCAGAGGAAGGACTTTGTTTTCTAGGGGTGGGGTGAAGGGATGTATGTATTCATGGTGGAGGTGAGTAACAAAGATTCAAACACCTTAGAGCATCCCGTGTGCTAAGTCGATGTAATTCTACCACACCTGGTTATGGGTAGAGGATGTTACCGACCACCATATATGACATCTAGAATTGCCCTGAGATATGTTGCTCCATCTATCCTTACGCCATTATTATATACCATAGAGAGAGAAAATTTCCAATGGCCATGAGTTGGTGATGATGACATCCATTCATGTGGTGACACTGATGATACCAATTGCTCCACTAGTGGAGGGTTGAGGCGGCGCCTAACTCACCTAAGCTTCTTCCGCTCAGTAGCTATATATCTATAGTTTATTTCAAAGCTCGATGGCTTTTTGTGAGTTTTATGTCTCTATCTTTTCCCTTCGGTCAATCAACTGCAATATATTATGTAAGGGTAATATTAGTCAAATTACTTTATTTGTTTTCATGGTGATGGCTCAAGGAAAAGTGTGACCATGATTAACGTCATGGTATGCGAAGAAGCTGATGGTCGATCAACTAGTCAACCTAATATAGATACATCAGTAACACATAATAATACACTTTACTTGGTAAGTCGTTCTACCAAATGTTCTAATTTCACATCAAACAACAGAAACTATTTGTACACACATTGAGGTAACGGGAATAATGCAAAACCCACTTAAAATGAGAATACTACACCATTACTGGAAAATGGTAACTATTACTTCATTGGTAAACTTGGAAATAAAGTTCAACAGTTTGCATCCATATGTATGATTCATTACACGAAAGTTTAGAGGAAAAATGTGTATATATGATTATATCAATGTATTAGGATCCCAAACTGCACAATATATTCATTAACAATAATAAAATACGGAAGCAAAATAGACCATTTTAAGGTAATCCAAACTATTGTGTGAGCCGTGTCCACATACTACAAGTTATCCAAGTTTTGGGCATCTCTATCGCAATTGCAAAAGGAGATGTTGCCGTGTTACTATGACCACTCATTACTTGGTGAGCTAATAGACCCAAAATCAATTATTGCATAACAAACAAGGCGATAAAGTTTAGTTGGCACATGCTGTTTTAGGCATTGCGATCAATAATAAAGTATGGAATATTTTATTTGCTACTGGTCATTTATTTTCTTAAAAGTTCATAATAAATATCAAAATGCGTATAGCATTGGAAATGAGATCTGATAAAACCAGGAATTTAGATCATACAGAAAGCTAGTATGCAATATGGATGCATGACTTTTTTTTTGTGCGTGTGTGTTTAAGACTACTATTGGAAATTCAAACTTATTTAGGTATTTGAATCATGACGCATCAAATTCATATTTGAGTTATTACAATGGATAAGGCATAAACCGTACTTTAAAAATTCCAAAGAAATTAATTTAAATGCATAACAAATACACAAGGATATTACTTTTTAAGACTAACAAGAAACAAAGAGAGGTGGGGGTGGAGTACAAATTCTTCCAAAATTTGAATGGCAACAATAGTTTGGGGAAAAACACCAAAAGGCCCTATGACCAGGCACAAGATGAAAAGGACCCAATTTGCTAAGCTCAGCAATCATGGCCACTGTGTCTTGCCGTGCAGGCCGAAAATAAATCAATTATTTCAGCCTGTCCTGTCTCCCACCTGCTTTTGCTCAAACTGTTTCCCATATGCGACATTTTTAAAAATATTTAAATTTAAATAGTACATACACTAACAATAGCAACCTTTTTCAGTTGTGATATAAAAAAGATAGAGGAAAAACCAATAAAATAATGTCCCCTTGCGGGTAAGCTGTCTCTGGTGTGTGTGGGTTTGTGGTGCCCCATCATTTTTTCGGGCTATTTAAGGCACCCATTCCCCTCCATTCCCCTCCTTCCTCCTCATCCAAGCACAGGGGAGCTCCACTCAAAGCTTCAAGAGCTTTATTTTTTCTTGTTTTGTTTTATTTTCTTGGTAGGAGTAACAATAGTTCTTCCTGGCTGCCTTCCTCTCTATCATCCTCTCCTAGGAGTGAGAGAGAAATCCAGAGGCAAAGCTTCAGGTAAAACATGGCATCCCCTCTCCCTTCTGAATACCTGAGATCTGTTCTTCTTTCTTCTTACACCAGTTCATCTTAGTAGCTAGCAACATGCCTGTGCCTTACTGCAAATCTCTGAAAGATTTGATTTATTTTCTCTCTTAAGGCCAGTGGTCACAGATCTTCCCAACACCAGTCTTATGTGAATAGAAACATGCTTTCTTGCACAAATCTGTTTGAGGATTCGTCTTTTTGATGAGGAAAAACTGTCACTAATCCTTCACCAAGCTTCACCTCACCATATACTTCATAAAATTTTGTTCCTTGTCCTGTTTCCCCCTCAGATCTGCACACCTGTTCATGCAATATTTCGTCTTTTTTTTTTCTTTCTTCGTTGCCACTCAACTCGTGTAGCTAACGATTTCTTGCTATGTTTTTCTTCTTGCAGGGTTTGTATAAATTCTAGATCTAATCGACTAACCAGAAAAACCAAAAAGAAAGCATGAGTCACTTCGCCGCCACCATGAAGAGCCCCTTGCCGTCGCCGCGCCCGCCGCCGGCGCCGTCGGTGACGCCAAGAGCCCGCTCTTCTGCCCCAAGCCGCGGCGCCCCGTAGCTCCGCTCCGGTGCCACCAGAGCGGTGGCTTCTCCGACGCCGGCATGGATCTGCTTGACCTCCTCCTCTCAAAGGTGGGATCTTTTTGTCTCCTCTCGTCCCCGGATTCCCCTCTCTCTCTGTTTTCTCTTTCTACGTCTGCATACATGGCGCTGACGTTTTTCCTGTCGGAACGTTCTTGGCAGGGGAGAGGAGAGCGGTCTGTCGGCGGCGTCCCCTCAGCCACCGCTGTTCTGCGGCTCGCCACCGCGGCGAGCTTCGAATCCGGTGGTCCACGACAGCCGGTTCGGCATGGACTGCCCAGCCATGCCCATGCCGGGTCTGCCGGTGGTGGCCGCCGCCGCCGCACCGGTGGCCGTCCAGCGGCCGACCCCGCGCCCGTCGGTGGCTGCGCCGTCCATGTCGCCGCGCGGCGGGGCCGGGTGCGCCCGCGCCCGGTTCGCGTTTCAGCCCGCCGCGGTCCGCGTCGAGGGTTTTGACTGCCTCGACCGCAGCCGCGGCGGCCGTGGCCATGGCATCCCCGCCATGGCCTAGATGCACATTCATCACCCAAGTAACCATGAGAACCCTCCTCTTCCCCTCCATCCATCCATCCATGGCGCAAAAGAGCCATCCATCCTTTGTTACCACAAACACTTCGGTTGGAGGAGAGAGGGGAGGGGAGAGATTGAGAGGATCAATTCGTCCTAAATTTTAACCCCCTAAAAACTACTACTTTTTATATATAATCATCAGTCCCATCCATCCATCCATCTGCCCACCCACCCAACCAACCCAATCCATCCCAACAATCATAATGAGTTTAGGTAATTTTACCACAGATCTTTTTTGTATGTAAATAAAGTTCCAGGTTCAGGTTCGTCATCATGTAAATTCGGGAGCACTACTAGCTGGGGAAGGAAGGGTAGAAATTAGAGGGAGGAGCAGGGACAACCAAAACAAAGGGCCCTCTTGGATGATTAATCAAGATTTCCTCATGTGTTCCTTGCCCTGGAGGGAGGAGGATTGGTTTAGTCATTGGATTAGGTGGGAGGGAGGTTGGGATTAGTTAGGTAATCTGTCCTAGTTCATCAATCAATGATGGTTTCTTTTCTTTTTGGTTTTTGATGATGATGGAAATTGTTTTTGGTCCGTCCGTCCATGCAACCAAGAAATTTCTTCCAAGGCCATGGAGAATCTGTACAAAAGAGTGGCTACCTACAAGAGGAGAGTTGAGTTCGTCTCTGAGAGCAGCAGCAGCAGCTAGGTTTGGTTTAATTCAGTCAGTCAGTCAGTCAGTGGATGAGCTGAGAGAGACATTCATTCATTCACATGCTGAGGGGCTGAAGAGGGTTATTATTTGTGATATTTTCTCTTCTTTCTGATTTTGTGTATTGTAATATCCAGCTGGATTTCCAATGAATCAAGATGTATAATATTATTATTATGAATTAATCATGCTAGTACTACATGAATGATTATCTTCTTCACCACCAGCACCAAGCACCACCCTGGATTTCAGACTTTTCATGTTCTTCTGAATCTGATGTGCTGCTGCTGATGGTGATTATGGTGGTTGAATGGTCCCCTATCAGTCGCCAAGAAGAGCCACCACATGGTTTCCATGTGCCGAAGCAACTGGGAGGCGATAATGACGGTGACGTGTCAGTAGCGCTCCTGCTAACAAATTCATAATTAATCAAGTACTAGCCGCTTGTTGGCTTTGCTTTCATGAGTGAGGTCTGCTGCAGCTGAAAGGCTCATGGAGATTTTATTTTATTAGGCCTTGTTTAGTTGCCCTCAACGTTCTAGATTTTTACATTCTCTTTCCATCACATAAATTTTTTAGACACATACATAGAGCAGTATATGTAGGTAAAAAAAAATAACTAATTATACAGTTTTGTTGTAAATTACGAAACGAATCTTTTAAGTCTAGTTAACTATGATTAGAAAATATTTATCACAAACGAAACGTCTACAGTGTCGAAGTTGCAAAATTTCTAAATTCTGGAGGTAACTAAACAAGGCCTTAGGCCCCAGCCAGCCACGTTTCAAGCAGCAGAAGATGAGATTAACATGACAAAAAGACTCGTTGCTGGATGTCACTCTCTCTTTAATCTCTCGCCCCTGACGTCGCTGTCCGGTGAGATTTTGGTTGATTTGGTTGGGGACTGGATTGGATGAGCTGAATGAAGCTGTGGACTGGTGAAGGGTTTTCAGTAGTTTCTCTATGGTTAGTCAGTCAATCAGTGTGGTGGTGAGAGAGATGGTTTGCTTGCTCGCAGGAATTCATCAGAGTTCAAAGTTGAAATGGCAAGGGGTGTGTTTAGCACCTAAAATTTTGGCCAAAATTTTAGACGGACGGGATATGCATGTGACATCGTGATATCAGAAGCACGTTTCGTTTGTTAGTGGTAAATATTATCCTACTATGGCGTAACTAGGCTTAAAAGAATCGCCTCGCGAATGTACATCTAAACTGTGTAATTATTTTATTTTTTTTACCTACATTTAGTATTCGACACGCGCGGCAATTTTGATGTGATGGAGATTTTTTCTTTTTTATAGTGGAATTTGAGAAGGAATTTTGGGCTCTAAACACACGGAGGAGGAGAGAGAAAAGAAGGAGGAAAGGACGATGGGGCAGGACATGACTGTTGTGTGCGTGTGGCGTGTTGTGGCAGCGTGGTGTTGTTGCTGTGGCTACTCTTGCGGCTAGGCCAGGCCATGCCATGCCTGAAAAGAGGTCAACCTGAGAGAGAGAGACTGGGTGGACGCCATGGAAAGGTGCGAACTGCAAAAGGCTCGTTTCAGTTGGGGGCTTGCCATAGTAGCGGCATAGGCATGCAGCATCCTCCAAATCCAGCCTTTCAGTTTGAGTGAGCTCGTAGGCTGTAGGAGTACTCCCTCTCTCCCGAATGTTTATCTCTAAAAATCGTGTTAAATGTTTATCTATAGAAAACCGTGTTTTCCTCACAAACACGCTTCCCGGATGACACATATAAAGAGACGGAGGGAGTAAGGCTCAAACTTTAAATTCATTCAAACTTGATGCAAGGAGAAGGAGAGAGACGAATGGATCGTTGGCCCTTCCAATTAGTTCAAAGGTGTTCATAGAGGTGTTCATAGAGGTAGGATGTCGCCTTCCCAATTAGTTTAGAGGTGTTCATAGAGGTAGGATGTACGTGCGTTCGCTTGAACTTATCAAATCCGTTTATCAGCAATGATACAATAGTTTTCTACCAACATCAGCCAATTATTAGTCCTACAAACCATATGAGCCGAACACCTCGTGGTAAAAAGAAACAAAAATAGTTGCAAATCCATGCCAATCCACCCAGGGGCAGAAAAGGGAATTCGTAGAATGTACTAGTACGTACTGTACGCGGTGCCCTGCCCCTGTCCGTCCGTAGAGGACCCGGATCCAGCGTGCGTCAACGGATGGCTGGGAGGGGCACCGTCGTCACTTCACCTTGCCGCTGCTGGAGCTGGAGCTGGAGCTGGAGCGTGTAGCAGCAGCAGCAGCAGCAGCTGAGCTGTCGACGCCAGTAGGGCTAGTGGTGGGTGGTGGGACCCACGCGTGCGCGTAATAAATTATTGTTGGACGGTCGGCAGCGCCACAGTGAAACGATGAATTCAAAATATCAGTACGGACACACCGTCACACTGTATATACTCCTGCTGTCAGTATGTGTACTGTGTACAGTAATTATTCTACGTACAGTATTATCCTCCTGCTGTCAGTAGTAACGGTGCGTTTAAATGAAAAGAAAATACACATATTTCATATCCGTTCGACGTCACGGAGAAAAAAAAAACGTGTTGTTTCGGCTTGTTTCAACTTATTGTTTCTATAACACTATTCGATTACCCAAAATCGGCCGGCTTCTCGACCAGCTGAAATAGGAACCAAAATGCCCGTTGTTCGCATTTCATTTAAATTTTACAGTGTGCTTGGTTGGAGGTGCGAGGCGAACCCGGTTGGAGCCGACCCACTTTTGCTCTGTTTGGATGAGGGGCTAAGGAGTGGAGCGGCTCCAGGAGGGCATATCCGGCCAAGACGCGGTTAGCTTCACCGCCGAGCTGAGGGACGGTTTAACTCGCCCTGTGTTCCGTCCCCGGTCCGTCTCGTCATCTCGCGGGCGTCCCGACCGATGGAGCCAACCCGTCTTGACCCTCGCCCCGCGCCTCGCCCCCTACGGAGGACGACGCCGCGGCAGGTCGCCCGCGCTGCTCACATCCTCTCGCTATGTCGAGAAGAAGGGCTAAGATGCAAATAAAATTTTTTGTGTGTTCACTTTGTAAAAGTGCCGTAGAGAAAGATACCTATATGGGCCTAGTTAGTTTCGAGATCCGTAGGGTTCCCGATGCAAAGTGCTTGTCTTATGAGAATGACACATGGGACCCGCTTAACGGAGTGAATCTGTCATCCATCCCTATCCCAATTCCCGCAACCAAACAAATACTCCCTCCATATATGAAAAGGAAGTCCATTTGGAAAAGGCTTCTGGCCAAACATTGGGTATATAAATCATTAATGACTTTTAAGTCGTTGAGTTTTGAAATGTGAAAATCATATCAATAGATTTTGTCTTGAAAAATACTTTCATAAAAGTATACATATATAATTTTTTAATAAATATTTTGATAGAAAAAGATAAGTCAAAGCCTTGCACTTTTGGAGATCGTGTCGATGTCCCAAAAGACTTCCTTTTCAATATGGAGGGAGTATAAAGAGTTGGAGCCAACCCGTCCAACAAAACTAACCAAACATGAGGGTTGAAGTCATCTCTAAAACTTAGGTTAGAGTTACTCCAACCCACCCAACCCGCAATCAAATACACGGTAAACTGGCATGCCTTGAGCCGAGCACTACTAGTACTATCTGCTGGTCAACGGCCATGGCGTGCTCCTCCTGCTCCGTAGTGGTTGACTGGTTGTTTTTTTTTTTTTTTTGAAGCCGTGGTTGACTGGTTGTTGTTGCACTTGTTGCACTAGAGCACAGCAAGCAAGGGCTTTGTTTGACCGTCTGTTCCGAGAGCAACATGGCATTTTGATATCATGATTTATCTGTTATTTCCTGGCCTGGGTTCCGGTGAATAATAAAAGGCTGGTTGGTTCATGTGAATAAAGGCTGTCTCCACGGTGGTGAGACGGAGATCTATCCCGATCCCAAGGAATTATATTCCAAGTGAAAAAAGAAGAGAATTTTCTTTTTGGAAATTTATATTCCAATTGGAAAAAAAAAACAAAAGGAATTTAAAAAGAGCTCCCTCCAGTCGTGTCGAGCGCAGAGCGTGCATGATCAATTCCAATATTCTGTATAGGACATGTTGATAGACATCTCGATATCTCATGTCTGCTGCCACTTTCAGCAAAGGATTCTGAACCTGTTCGCAGCCAAGTCAGCCAGCCAGCATTTCTTTCACAAAGATCACCACCAGCAAAGAAGATTTCTCTCACAGCCGCCAGTGATTTCTCTCTCACAGTATCAGCCAGCCGAACAGGCTCTGCTTCTGGCTACAGACTACACTACCTCGCAGAAGCAGCAGCTACTAGATTCATTTCAGCAAGTGTGCTATCACTGGAATGGATAAGAAGATATCCCAGTAGCTACAGCCAACTATGCAAAGCTCTAACAGTTTCAGTGGACAGGAACCCAGAGGATCAAGCTCAACACAGATGACACAAACAAGGAGTACAAACGGTAACTCACCTCCAAAACAACCAACAACGATGAGAAGAACAACAACGCGGCTGTTCATTCATTTTGCATGATCATAGGATGTGCACCAACCAACCATTTTACAATCTCACTCAAGGCCACCGCCGCATTCTCACGCACTGCAAGTCTGCAACAACCGCACAGCCTGCCTATTATTCTTCTTTTTCATGTTTCTCATTTCAGAGCTAAAAGTTGTAACAGAATCAGAGTATCCCAAAACT
The DNA here is from genome assembly GCA_015847255.1 of Hyparrhenia diplandra. Lineage (NCBI taxonomy): Eukaryota > Viridiplantae > Streptophyta > Magnoliopsida > Poales > Poaceae > Hyparrhenia > Hyparrhenia diplandra. The sequence goes on from JADLZK010007878.1 coordinate 614,876, forward strand.
GAGGCCCAAGAGAAGTCGTGGAAGTAGGTGGAGGCGCTGATCGGCGGTCCAGCCAGCACTGTTCATTATTGTTGGCAGCTTGTCAGGGGTGTACTATAGATTCAGCTTCCATACTTCACAGCCTTGCATGTAACGGTTGGGTTTCGGATCTCGTCCTGGCTTTGGATCAACCGGATCTCCAAGCTGCTTGTTGATGGGTCGAAGCCGGCCATCTTATAGTCTTCTACAGTTCTCTTCAGAAGTGCCTGCAAAAGTCGTAACGTAGTATTAGTATAAGTAAACTTCAAATAGCTATTACATATGGCAATGCTAGTGCCACAAACAGTCTACTAGGCTGTATCCATCAAAAAGTGCATAGACTGGTCAAAACTGACTTGTTTGCTTTTCACATTTTAAGTACTCAACATGGAAGCCTTATTAAAAGAACACGTACATGAGTTTACATAGCACCTGAACAAAACCATTGTGAATGAGTGATATGAGAAGGCTAGGCCAGAAACAGAAAGTCAGAAGGAGGCTGTATAAGAAACTAAACAGATCGGCATATATTACAAAAACTAAAAACAGAGGGAACTTTTGCCCTACTTGTGAGTTGAAATTTTTGTCTTAGTCTATATGTGAGGAAAACCCATGAAATGCGTGAATCGAATATCAGTAGTGCTACTACACCATACTGGCTAAATTCAGCATACAGAAGGCACAACAGACGGTGTTAAATTTCAGATCATAGTATAGAGCAGCATGACTGAGATACCTGCAAACTAGAAACTGCCAGTTCTGCCGCTTTCTCGAGGTTATCAGGGTATTTCTGTGTAAATTACAAGCAAAGCAACCATGTTTTACAAACAAGAAAGCAATGATATGAACGTTAGTGGACGTTCTCCAGTCTTACATTACTCCATCCTAGCAGGAGAGCAGTCGTTAAATCTCCAGTTCCCTGCATAGCATTATGGAGCCAGGTGAAGATTTAATGATATAGATACCAATGAAGAATATGTTAAGGGAACAGGTGCACATTTACTTCTTTTCTCTACTTCACTCAGAATCGGTTAATCCACTTATCTAACATACTCCTATAATTAGGAGATACTTCACAAGCACACGTTTTCATCGTGCACCTCAAACAGTTCATCTCAAATGTTGTGCACTTGATTGTGTGATCATCTCTCGTCTCTACCATCCTTAATGCCACCAGTTTTAATGGCAACAAAATAATACTCTAGATGACTATCATCATTAGAAGCTTGTAACTCATTTTGTGTGACATGAATTCAACTTCCATATGCTTGGTGACAGCGACTACTCCAGTTTAAATAAATTAACACAAGAAACTCTTATAAGAACAAGAAGTTTCTAGCAAACAAAATAGAGAGATATGAATATACCGTGAAATATGCAGGTATCTTTGGTATCTCAATCTTAAATTGTTCTGGCAGTTGTTCCTGAAGAAGACGATAAAGTAAATCTCTAGGATACATATAATATTACCATTACCGAAACAAAAAATAACATAAAAGTTTGGCACCAAATTACACCCATCTTTTCCTCGAAAAAAATTACACCCATCTTCATGAATCCATCTACACAAATAATCGCCATAAGCTAGACCAGCCTTATATTTTACATGCCAATCTTAATAACTACTCTATAGTGCAGCTTAGTTGGCCACTATTGCACATGAATATATCACAGCCGTGAGACACCCCTGCTGTATCGACTAAAGTCGTTCATAGCCATCCCAAAAAAATATCTGAGCAGATGACCAGGATGTATACAGGTTCTGTCATTACTACTATTAAAGAAGTATATGGTTTCTGTTGGCTCTGCTGTCACGTGTATCTGCACATACTGCTCATAAGTAGCATGTGGATGTCTAAGTAACCTCAATACTTTTGTAACCACATAATTTTGTTTAACAGCTTTGTTGGACAAATAAAATTTCCATTTGCATCTCAAATTCGTTGCTAGTAGCATGTAGACAGATGTCAGTTGCACGATTCCATTGAAAGTTTACCACTGTTTTTTGTGACTTCCGATAAGGAGCAGCTTGCCTTCAATAAGTGCGCTAGTTATAACAACCTGGAAGATCATAGCAACCAAACACATGCATACACAACATCATTACCAGCCCTTTAAAAAGATGACATGGAACTAAAGAAGCAAACCATAGAGATCATGAGTAATTGTACATAGGTGTATCCCACTGAACAGATTTCACGGTTGATTTATCAGTTGGACAAGGGGCAAACCTTCTGTGGTCCAGCACTGTGGAGGGTATTACAAGCTGTCAAGCCATCATGTTCGGAGGTGATCCTGTAAGTACATTTTTTGAACGAAAAGGATCCTGTAAGTATATGTCAATATAGGAAAAGGTGCATGCGATCTATCGATATGATAAGTACCGTATGGAGACTCCTTTTTTCACTTTTCAAGTAGAGCATGGCTACCTCAATCCAGTAAGTAGTTCAACTTCAAATTGGTTAGGTGTAAGCATTGAAGCAACTGGAACAACCTACAAATGGTTTGATGATAAAATGGTAAATTGGGATGGTAAGATACATGGGGACTGCAAAGCACTATGCATGTGTGTGCGCCACAAGAATAAGAACTCAAAAATAGCAAATTTGAAATGAGATGCCTTGGTCTATTGTATTTCATTCCAAAGCAGAAGAACAAAGGGAAAACAAACTAATAAGCCCAAGTTCCTATCTGAGTAGAAGGAAGAACTATGTTACACGGATACTTCAAGAGGGGTGACGTATCCGTATCCGATACTGCCGGATACCGGATGCCGATACTTGGATACACCATTTCAGTGGGTTTTATTTCAAGAAAGTGTGTATCCGCGTCGTATCGGATACCCGTACCCGTACTCGTGTAACATAGAGGAAGAAAGACACGTAAGTGTCTGTAGCCAGTTCTACAGGAGATATAGTATACATAGTGTTCTATAAAATCAATTAACAGTCTAGTCTACAGAAGGGTCAAAAGGGAAAGTATAGAACCCCGTGAGTGCTGCATGCTTGCATATAGTGAAAAAGCATGTATTTGTAATAAATAACAGCCTTGCCATTCTAAAAAGCGTAAGGACAAGCAATTACCATATTTTGGTATCATATGAGAAAGGCATAGAAGGTGAGAATGAGTTAAATCACCTTCTGTTGATAAACAGATATTAGCTCCTGAGGAACGTATAGTTTTCCTTCGTCACCTAGAACTGGGTCGCAAACTGCAGCATGTTTGCAATTAGTAAACAGGGATTAACCATGTCTAGTCAGTCTCTAACTATGATCTGATCGAAGTTGTCCCAGTTAAAATTAATAAATTTAGTAAAGAAGAAGCAAGCACACAGATAACGAAAGGTGAGAAAAGATTACCATATACAAGATCAGGATTGACGGATCGTAATTTGCCAACAACTTGTAGGACAGTATCTAAAAAGGAAACTGAGCCTATATAACCTGAGAACCATAAACAGCATGTCACTTTGTGCTGGACATCGTGAAAAGGCACTGATTTTTGCTTGCTATCATGGAAAATTATCATCAGTGACCAAGCAATTGATCAACTTTCTCTTTCCTGGACAAGAAGGATGGGCAGGACTAGTTAGAAGATGTCATGAAAGTTTCACCTGTTAATAAATGGGTATAATGGAGCAACTGATTTTCCTCCAGTCCTTCAATAAGGTCCCAGAGCTGTTTGCCATCGAGAACCTGACCTCTAAATGTTGGGTATCCTGAGATAACACGTAACGGGAATCGTTTAGGCGTCCCAAGCAAATCGCACATGAGATTCTGTACATGTACGATATACCTTTACCTGTATGATTAGAAAACTGTACAGAGTTTATTGGATCCACATCAAAGCCAAGGAGTTGCAGGGGAAAGACGGCCGATTTGTTGCCAACATACCCCTGAATTGGAGGAATCACAGATTGAGAAGAGCATACGTATCATCAAATAAGAAAGTGACAATGCTCAAAGATTCCTCTGAACAAAATCCCGAATGAAGCACAAACTCGTGAACGCTCTTCATACAGAAGACAACACGGTCATAAGACTCATAACCACTGAACCCTCACACAAACGGTTGTGCCGCCACTTTGTAAGCGACAATCACGCCGTTGATGTGCGCACAAACCATTGTGGTGGTGCTTAGTAGACCACAGTCACGCCGGTGTCGTGAGATCACACGGTATGGTAAGCATGGGTGCATCTTATGTATATGGTATCAACACATCAAGGGAAGAAGACCCAACCTAAACCTACATGCAGAAACTCATATCCAGACTCGACATAGCTGTGTTCTTAGCCTAGTCCACATGGTAGGAGGACATACAAAACCACTCACGATGGGCGTGGTTCGGATCGCTGGAGCGGTTCGTCGAACCGATCCATAATATCTATCCAAATGGGCTCCATTAGGACATCGTATAAAGGATTTGGATTGATGGATTGAAAACCACGGAACCTAAAAATCCATTGGATCGATCCAGACCCACACCAACCTAGTTGCCGCAATCCTCGTCGACGAGCAAATCCGAGTGTGGAGACCTGCATGGGCGCCGGACGGACCTGCGGCGACGACGGCCGGGAGGAGCAGCAGCAGCAGCGCCGACGACGGCGGACGAGGAGGCCCGGCGGACGCGACGTTCCCCAACAGCACGGACGCGGGGACGGACCTGCCCGGTCTAGACCCCGACCTCGACGACCTGGTGGCCGCGTTCGCCGCCAAGGGCCCAACCTCGTGCGACCTGGCCGCGCTGTCGAGCGCCGCACGGAGAGATGGACAGGATCGAGAAAAGCAAAGAAGGCAGCCGGGGGAGAGAAGAATCACAACACCGTCGCGCGGGGCCTCCATGGGGCGTGCTTCCGGCCGCCGGCGCTGTCAGACGGTGACAGCGGTGGCTCCGCAATGGGCAAGTTCACATTGCAGGTGGGGTTGGAAGGGGAAAGTCTGGGCAGACGGAGGAAGAAGAAAGCGAATCAGAACAGGCAGGATCCACAATAACCATTGGGCCCCATTGGTTCAGCACCTAATTAGAATGGGGCATCCGGTGCTCCTACGCCAATAAAATGGATCGCTGGATCGATTATGGTTCGCACCGTGGATTAACCACGCCCATCGTGAAAAACCACTGCTTCGTCCCCCCGAATCTAAAACACAACTCATACCCGCCATGAGAAGCGCAAAGCCATATCATATACTGGAGCAGAGCCCGGGAGTCCGGGCTCCTCTATCAATCGAGGTGAGCAAGCAGCAACTCAGGTAACAGATGAATGACAGGATGGAGGCAGAGGCAGTCAGGGCAGCGAGGTGGACCTGGACGGTGTGGGACTGGATGCTGAGCACGCGGCCGGTGTCGGACGGCAGCGCGACGGACAGGATCGGCGGCCGCGCCATCTTCGGGTACACCGCCGCCACCCTCCTCCTAGTCCAACCCCTCCGCAGCAACGACGACGACCACCCAAACGCCTCCCTGCAGGCACAGGCACAGCCACAGCGCAGCAGACGCGCTTTGAGCAAAAAGAACCAATGCACTCCGGGTCCGGGTCAAAGCTGGAACACGAGGAAGAGGAGAAGGAGGAGATGAAGCCAGGAAGAGAAGAAGGAGGAGAGAAGCAACCGAATCCTCCTCTAGCCTCCCTTCTCAATCCACCACTGACCTCTCTCAGACAGGTTGACCAGTGAGACGAATTCTTGCTTGTTCGATTTCGCTCTTGAAAAAGAAATTCTATTTATCTAAAATGGAATCTATCTATAAAACTCCTTTAAATCTATAAAACTCCTTTAAACGTGAGGATGCCCTACAGTGCTCTTTGTGAGTATAGCTACAGCACAACACTTTCCACCGTCCGATTTCCACCCTACTACCAATCGTACCGTCCATCCAGAAAGGTTGCATCGTCCTCATCCATCCCCTTCCTCCGATAGAAATCTATTAAAAAAAAAAAAAAAATCAAAAGAGCCTTCTGGATCCTACACGGTGACTCCCACTGAAAAGATCATGGCGTCGTCCTCATATCCATCCCAATTCCCACCTCGCCTCGTGTGTTCCGCGGGAGTCGGCACTCCTCGCCGTGCCCCTAGGGCCTGCGACGTCGTCCGCGAAACGCCGCCTCCGGCGCATCCGCCCCCCGCCTTCCCTTCACCCCACCGCGCAAGAGGCTTTCGCGCGGCAGCTTGGCGGCCCTCCTGGCCGCACGCGTCGGCGGCACCTGACGGCGACTCCGGCTCCAGCGAGGCCGCGAGGCGGAGCGGGCAACTCAAACGCCGAGCGACACGGGCGTCGACCTTGGAGCCTAGGCCAGCCGGACCTAGCGGCCACCACGGACCACAGGTGCTGGCGCAACGCAGCGAGCTGAGAACGCCGTGACGAGCGTGTGCCACCCGCGCAGGCACAGCCCGGCGGCGAGCCGAGCACGGGACGCTGGCCGCTCTCGCGTCCTCCGACGCCGCGCGACCGGCGCAGAAGGCCAGCGCTGTGAGCACGCGTGCACGGCGCTCCTCCTCCCGATGGCCGCGTTGCGGGACACATCCGCCAGCCCCTGACCGCGCGCAGCGGCGTGTCGGCGCTCCTGGCCGCGTGCGCCGCCAAGCAAGCGTGCGCGGCGATGCTCCTGCTAACGGCGACGCCGCGGGACACGTCGGCCACCATGGCCGCGCACGGCCGGATCTACGACGGCGTCCGCACCTGCGTGCTTGCTCTGCTCCGTGGTGGTCGGTGTCGCCGCGCTCGCACCGCCGCCCATGCCAGGGTAGCCGGTGGCGCGCGGTACAACCCTCGCTCACGCCAAAGTGGCCGTGCTCGCCGGGCCGCTGCGCCCACGCCCGCCACCCACGCTGGGCTGCCACCATGAGAAGCAGAGAGTGACCGACAGAGAGAGAAATCCCGCATGCGAAAGACAGGAGAGAGTCAGACAGCGAGAGAACGTGAAAAAAAAAAAAACCCTCCTAAAAAATAGAGTACAAATCACGGTTTAATTGGCACGGGATGATCGCTTCCATCACAGAATTCCTACTTAAAATACTGTCGCTGCTGCCGCACGCGGCGTGTTGCGTGAGACAACGCACCTGGAGGAGGCGCAGCAGGGCGCGGCGGCGGCGGCGGCGGCGGCCCCGACGAGGCGCGCGCGGGAGGAGGAGGGAGATGCGGCGGGCGGCGGAGGCGGTGCGGCGACGGCGACGGCGGCGGTCATGCGACGCACGGACGGCGCCGGGGCGGCGGTGGAGTGGACCGAGCCGACGGCCGGTGGTGCGGTGGATGGCGATGGGATCGTACGGTCGGGAGAGACGGCGTGGCGGGATCTGGGCCGTCCGTTACGAAAGGGACGGGCCGGATTCCTCCTCGTGTGGTGCCACACGGCGGCACGGCGGCGGCGTGGGCGGGCTTGACGGGGTGGGCTGGGCTTGGTGGTTCTGGATTTGGGCCTGACAGAAAGAAGGGAAGAATTGGAGGCCTGCCTGGTTCTGTGGGGCCCTGAAAGGTCTTAGCCCACGTAGTGGTTGCTGGGCTAGTAAAACCGGAGCATTACAATGGGCCGCCACGTGAGTGTCACGCACGCTGGTGGTATCCTTGGCCCGGTAACAGCCCAGGCCCAGACACTGATCACGTCACGTGTGTGTCGCCCGCCGACGACTACGCAGTCGTCGCTGACCGTGACGTCAGACGTCGGCATGCATGTGCTGTGTGCAACAGTGCATGCTGCTTCGTACGGAGTCTTTCCCTCCGCCAAAAAAATACGCCATTATGGGAATCGCGTTGGCCAAACTTTTTTTCAACTTTTGGTATGTTTATGACAAAATATATGCAATATTTAAATCTTTAAATAAATTTGTTAAAAACTAGACTTAAAGATCTTTCTCGACAATACTAATTACTTAACATAAATATTTATATATTTTAATATATAATTGCCGACATTTTAAAAATTTTAACTTACCGGCGAGAATGACATCTATTTTGAGGCGGAGGGAGTACGTAGTGCAGTCTGCAGCAAGCCAGAGAGTCATCTTTTTTTTTTTTTTAATGGTATGATATCATCTCATCTACTCTCTGGCTTGTTTTTTTTTTTTTTTTTTTTTTTTACAAGAACTCTCTGGCTTGTTGACCTCTCTCGATCGATCTCACGCGCAGAGGGAAAAAAAAAATGAAAACAAGAGGTGCAAAATAATAATGTACTTTTGGCAAGAAGAATGGATGAAACGGCCACAGCTTAAAAATGAGACAGATTCCTACTACGATAACACACGCACGTAGTGTTCCCTAATTGTCTCGCTCGTTTTCCCTCACGGGGAGATTTTTTTTTTTTTTTTTTTCATTCACGTGAAAACCCGTGCTCACGATGATTTTCGCTTCCCGGCCGCCGGCATCTGCATGCAATGCATGCATGCCTAGCCTGTTTCTTGGCTCCTAATCATAAACATCACAGGCCGTTTCTTGGATCATAATCATAAATAAACATCATAACAAACAAGAATTTTGTGTGTTTATTTCCACAATAAAAACTGAGAGACCACCTATTGATTTTTTTCTACCCCGACTTAGGGTCTATTTGGTTTAAGGGATTAAGGACTAGAGACTATATAGTGACTAAATAGAGACGGGTTCCTACAAGTTGTTTGGTTCAAGGGGTTGCACAAATACTCTAGTCCCTAGTAAAACAAATCCTTATTAGATGAATTGAAACAACCACCACTTTATATACTACGTCATCATCATTGTTATCATATATAGAAGCATTGTTTTTCATTTTATTACATAGAAGCAAAACGTACAATCCCTGCCAAACAACTCAAACGTTATAGAGAGTGCGGTTCGATCTGGACTCTGGTTATTACTATATGGTACATATACTTTTGCCCTCATACGTGTATGTTAAGTAGCAAATTACACTGCCAATATGTCGTTGATGTCTTCGTTTTTTTTTTGCTCTGATATGGCGACCAAAAATAAAAACAACCTTGTGTATGTCATGGGTCTCTATATTCTACCAATAAAAACGTTAGGGGAAATACCAATAGATATTTATGCATGGGGAAATGAAATAACATACACCATAACAATTTTAGCTACCAAGAAACCGGTTTTACTCTTATGGTGACGCTGGACAATGACAGACTCACAGTGTCACCGCGATGCCATTTTCCACTCTAAGCCATCTGGTATGTCATCCTTATCGATGGAAGCTTGTTACTAGTAAAAAGAAATCCGAATAGATGGTGGCAAAAAAAAAAAAACCTTTATAAAACACAAAGTGTTTGAGCATTTCACCTACTCCCTCAGTCCTAATATAAAAGGCATAACCATAGGCACATAAAAACAATAAAACCTCTAAGAATAAGAGGGGAATAATCTACAACCAGTTTAATAATACCAAATTACACCCAAAAAAAGTTCGTTTTTCCAAGCCCGTCACTAATGAGGAGAATTGTAATAGATAGCTGCCAAAAAATCTTACGGAAGATAGTGTAGAGTGTTATTTGTCGTTTCATCTCATACATTATTTCTACAAAACCTTTGTAGTACATATTTGTTGTTCTATATACACACACTATACACGACACAAAATGAATGTCATAAAACCTACTACAATCACCATATTATATCTGCCATCTTTATAGATTTGACAAATCATGGGCACACAAATACAATCATCATATTATATTTCTATTGATATTTATTTTTCAGTATATGCACTAGCCAATAAAATTTCACAGAAACCTACAAAACAATAATATCTTTAGTCTTTGTAGGTTAAGAAAACCATGGTCGCATAAATTAAAAAACAAAAAACGATACCTCTAAGAAAAAGAGGGGAATAATGTACAACCAGTTTCAATAATACCAAATTACAAAAAAAATAGAAGTTCATTCTTCCAAACCCGTCACCGATAAGGAGAACTGTAATAGATAGCTGCCAAAAATCTTACGGAAGCTAGCGTAGAGTGTTATTTGGCGTTTCATCTCATAAATTATTTCTACAAAACCTTCCCACTACATATTTGTTTTTTTCTATATACACATACACCATACATACGCCTTAAAATGAATGTCGTAAAACCTACTACAATCATCTTATTAGATTTGCAATCTTTATGGATTTGACAAACCATGGGCGCACAAAGTATATAATATATCTAATAAAAAGGATAAAACTGGATTTGACAAACCATGGGCACACAAATATATAATATCTCCAACAAAAAGGAGAAATATGATTTGTAATCGCTTTTAATAAGAACAAATTAAAAGGAAACAAAAGTTTACCCTTGCAAGGCCGTTCTGAAAAAAGAAGGATCCCGACAAAAGTCTACATTAGACGCTAAATAACATAAAGGAGGATTCTATTGGGACTACCCTTACAAAAGCACAAAAGCAAGAGCAAAACCTCATTAGATGTGTTTCACCTTATACATTACTATTGTTCGTTATTTTTCTACTACTTATTAATCATTTTTCCTTGGCAGTGCTATACATAAGATGAACAAATGCTGCAACACCCATTGTAGTTGTAGACATAATTTCAATCCTTATAGGTTCTATAGAAACCATGAGCACAAATAACATAAAAAAAAAAAGTATTAAGAGTAGCTCTAATGAAAAAGAAAAATGATTTGTTGAGAAAAACTACAACAAAACAAAAAGTTGATGCACCACAAGAACGTAGATCTAAGAACACACCAGTACATCATTCCAAACACGTTGGTTTTATGCTCACACAAAAAGGTAAACAAAGACAAAAGAAAAGAAAAAAAAAAAAAAAAGATTAATGGCGAAATAAAACCACCCACCTCTGCACCTTCACTGCGTTTGGTCCTTCGGCTTCTCTCGTCCCTCGATAAGCACGAAAATAAATTTTCATTTTTTTTTTTTTGTCTCGTCGTCGTCCTCTGCTTCAACTCCCTTCTCTGCTCCGCCTCGGCGTCGTCGTGCGCTCCGATCTCTCCTCCCATTTCCACGCGGAGGGGAGGCGTCGGGCGGCGCCTTTGCTTCGCCTCGCCCCTCCCCGGCATGCGGAGCTAGCCTCGCGGCTGGGCCCCACGCCATGCAGACCACCGGGCCCGCATCGGCGGATAAGCCGCCGCCGCCGGCTGTTGAGCCGGAGGCCGAGGAGGACAAGGTGGAGGAGGAGGGGGCGGAGGATAAGGAGGAGGAGGAGGAGGCGACGCCGAAGGTGGGCGGCGAGGATGTGGATGAGGAGGAGGGGGGAGGGGGGAGCAGCAGGAGGAGGAGAGGCAAGAAGCGGCAGCGCCGCCCGCGACGAGGCGGTGCGGCCGGGGACAGCGCCGTGGCCATGGTGAAGCGGGACCTGCTCGTGCGCTGCTTGACGTGCCCGCTCTGCGACCGCCTGCTCCGCAAGGCCACCACCATCTCCGAGTGCCTCCACACATGTGAGTCCGTCCTCCTCTGCCTTGCCTTAGCCTGCTCCGCCGCCGATCCCGGCGGGCTCCAACGCTTGCATCTCGACGACGGTTCCGTGCGAGGGCGATTGAATTCGACGTGCGTCAGCCCCTCGGCCTTGGGCTGCTCCGGATTTGGTCGCCCGGGGGGATGCGGGGACGTGGGTCGGCCGTTCCCGGTGACCCGGCGACGCTGTACGGCCTTCTCCTCGGCGCCCATGCGCGATTGCGATTCTCGACGTGCCTGCGTTCGGGGCCGGTGCTGTAGTTTCGCCCCTCGAGTCCACGTAAATCTAGTTCGAGTTGACCATGTTTGGTAGCTTTCTATTCTTGCCTTATCAGGCTGACCTGCAATTCTGTTTATTCAATCGTGCGTGATGTGCAATGTTGCAACAATGCTGGGCTTCAGCATGTGCATTTTACGTGGATTTCGATTCCTATGCTGTCGATTGGCCATCTTTGCCCCCAAACTGTGAAATGCTTTGGCTCCCTGTTGACAATAATGTTCAGGAGGACGTTATGTATGCTCCGGTGCTGTGATTTGAGTTGCTAGTCAGTTTGAGTTCATGGTTAACATTACTCCCCCCTCTTGGTATTCAGTGTGACTGTGAGTTCAACGAATGTTGGCCTCAGCCCCGGCCCTGTCAACTTTAATACCCGGAGCGAAGCTAAGCGATGGGCCCTGTTCCGCTAGGCGCTAGGCGGATTCTAGGCGGTGACCCGCAGCCTAGAGCCTAGTCGGGATTAAGCGAGCCTAGGCGTTCCTAGGCGTTTTTCTAGGCGGTGACTAATACATGCTTTTATACTTAACAAAAGAGCTAATATATGCTTTTTATTACTTAATAAAAAAAAAAAAAAAAAGAGATAAGTGCTCAATGTTGGAGAGAAAGAGGAGAAGAAGGCCCATTTAACAGCCCAACAGCCCAAATAACCCCCCAATCGAAACCTTATCCTCTCCCAACCTCCCGACTCCTCCTCCTCGCTCCCGACTCCTCCTCCGCTCCCGACTCCCCCGCCGCCTCCTTCCCGCCGGCGCCGCCCCTCCTTCCCCACCGGATCCGCCGCCCGACGCCCGCCACTCGCGCCCCGATCGCGCGCGCCTCTCCCTCGCCCCGCTATGCGCGCCGCCCGCCGCCACCGGTGACCCAGCCCCGCCTAGGGTTCCCCCCCACCCCTAGGCGAGGCGGCCCTCTCCGCCGAAGCGCTTAAGCGCGCCTAGGCGCCGCCTAGCGGAACAGGGGGGCGATGGGCCCTTAATACCCGGAGAAATCAACTAATTCTCGAATTTTATGACTAAGTTAATCAGTAAATATTGTGACTAAATTTTATAGGGGCTTGTGCATTTCATGTCCATATGTGATTTTGCCCTCGTTTTTTTTTAACTTTGTGATTTTACCTATTTTTTTTTCAAACGAAGGAACATTTTACCCCCCCTCGTTAAGTGCCTCCAACGGTGTTAACTTTTGTGCAAAAGGACAACTTTGCCCATGCGCCTTCTTTGCTCCCCTTTCTCTATCTTCACGACATGTGGGACCCGGCCGCCAAAGTCCTCCTTCAACCTCCGGCCGTCTCATCCTTCAATGTCTCTCCCTCCACCGTTCAACGAGGTGGAGTCTTGGGAGGGTAGCCGGGCCGCCGCACGACCATGCGTGCTTTGTCGCCGTGGGTCGCGGCGGCCTTGGCGGCGTCACCGCCGCCCTCCGGCGTACGCGCGCCGCCGCGGGTCGCTCGCCATGGCGGCAAAGAAGTTTTCCGAGGTGCGTCGTCGCCGCGACCGCTTCGATGGCGTGGCGGCTTTGCTCGGCGACCCGCCTCGACGCCGCACCGCCGTGGGGGGCGCCGCCGGCCCCCAGGGGATGGCCGCCGCCGCGCCCGCCGGGGGTGCCGGGCCGGGCCGCCCGAGCCCGCCCGGCCTCCCTAGGACGGCGTGGGGGGACGAGGAAGGTGCGGATCCACAAGCGGGGGGGGGGGAGAAGGAAGGGGGCCGGCGGGGGGGAGAGAGGAGGCAGGCCGCCGGCGCTCGGGGTGAAACCCTAGGGCGGACTTCTTCCGCTCGGGCATCGGGCTCGTGTCGTTCGACCGTCGTTCGATGAGGGGAGAAACAGAAGGGCACGGGGTCCTTTTGCCGCCCGTTTTTTGGGCTTTTAATCCATCTATTACCGACGGTGTTAGGATGGAGGGCAAACGGAAGCTTCGTTTCCAAAACCGAGGGCAAAAACGCAAAGTTAAAAAAAAAGGGGCAAAATCACATTTAGAGTCCGGAAATAGGTAAAAACACTAAAACCCCAATTTTATAACACCTTCTCATATCTTTTTTTTTCTTTTCTCACTATAAATTCAGAAAAATCAATGACATAAACATGAGTGTCGCATCGGGATTCCTAAATCTCAAATCTAAAAAAGTAGGGCAAGGGGTGCTTAGCGCTTGGGGCCAGTTTCTTACAGTCGTGATCTGAAATTACGGAGAGAAGGACACGAGCAGGAATGGACGGAAGTCAGTCACGGAAGTGGTTGCCGCCGGCCGGTGGCTACTCGACTCGACGGAGGACGTGCACGCCGCATACGGAGTCGCGGACGTAAAGGCCGAGCTGAATCGACGGGCTTCAGGCTTCAGCTCGCCCCCCGCCGGGGGCCCCTTGGCCTCGAGGGCCCCTGCGGCGACGGCACAGCCCCCGCCCAGGTCGGGCCTGGTTGGCCTCACACAAAAACTTTTGAGGCCACAATTGCAATCATAGATCGTAAATAGTTCCAAACTACTCGATTACTCGCATGTGTGAGTGGATTGGTTCAACCGTTTGTCTTTGTGTGTGCTTTTGAAATAGTAGGATCAATATGAATCTCATGCTATATGGTACATGCTGGTACAATATCGATCCGTCTTGTTATTTTGCATTGTATCATTTCACTTCTCATGATATGGGTATATTGCAGTATGGAACATTCTTAATGTTTTCAATTGAAATAAACTTCTGTGTAGACAGCAAATTTCTATTTATGTGAAATGAAGCATTGTATTGTGCCTTGTTCAAATTCTTTATATTGTGGAGTTCTCAATTTTCCCTGTGTCCTTTGTATTATGCAGTTTGTAGAAAGTGTATTTATAAGAAGCTCAATGATGAGGACCTTGACCACTGTCCGGTATGTAACATTGATCTGGGCTGCACCCCAGTCGACAAGCTTAGGTATTTCTCTCCTGACCCTTCTCTTTATGCAACTGTAGTGAGCAACTGGAATTTTAGTTCTATGACAAATGTTTTGTTTTGCTAAATATTCTTTTTACTTTTCTTACTTCTAAGATGCATGTTTCAGCACTACTTGACTTCACAACTAAGTTTCCTTGATTTTGTGCTGTTAGCATCCATTTCCAATTGGATAGCAAGATGGCAGAACAAAAGCTTTGGCCACAAAATCATCGTATTTGATAGTTGCTCTAAATTGCAGATAGTAACAAACAAAATTAGATAACGGAACTACAATTCTACAGTTTGAAGTACTCATATCACTTTTTTTTTGATAAGCTTGAACATAGCTATATTGCTTTGCATGTAATTTAGAATTTAGAGTGATCTTTTGGAAATGTTGCACTCCATATTCTCTGCTATTGAGCAAACTAGCTTATCTCAAGTATAAGATATTCTTGTAGCTTGCTTTCTTGAATCCTCTGAGGTTCATGCCAAAGAAATGCATAGTGGTACGAAATGTTCCACTTACCATGAAGCTCTCAAATAAGAATTCCTGTCAATCTCCCGCCAAAAACACATTCTGTGATTGACAGCTGGTGTTCATTCTTATCTATTGTCATTTTGAGCTTTGCTGACACCAAAGCATAGCTATCATTACACCGCTGTGTTTTCTGGGTGTCTTCACATCCATTTGTTCTTAATAAAGTGTAGGTTTCTATTTATGAGACTTCACTGTGTGTTATTATGTCAAAGGAATGCTTGTCTTCTGAAACCCAGTTGAATGTTTCTATTGGCTATTTGACCAAGATAGTTTCCCTATCTTCATCATGCTACTCTTCTGATTTAGGGAAGAATTTCAGTGGATGCAGTTTTACTTGTTAGCTTGTATCCTTTGCCCTCTTATTCTAACTTTTTGATGTATTGATTTCAGAGCTGATCACAATATACAAGATGTGAGGTCAAAAGTTTTTCCATTCAAAAGGAAGAAGGTTAACGCTGAAGAAGCCGAATCTCCCGTTACGCTACCTGTTAAAGTTAAAGAGAGGTCTATCTCATCGTTGGTGGTCAATACACCTAGAGTAGCCCCAGCAGCTTCAACAAGGAGGCTAACAAGAGCTGTCACCAGGAAGGCTGCCGCATTACGTGGCCTTGGTCCTATCATTGTGGATCCTTTAAAAAGGATAATGATAACTCGAATAAGCAAACTGATAATTCAAGCTTGCTAGATAGCTTGAGCAAAATACCTCAAACAAGAAGTCAGGTAATCAAATACTCGAGCATTCTAATTATATCATACCCTGTTATGTATATTTGGAGTATGATTCATGAATGTGTATCAGAATGGATCAATGGAAGAATGACGAATTTGACGCTAACATTTGCAGTTATTGTCGAATGGGGACACATCAAGTCATCCCTCTGTTAAAGATAAAGCAGGTGATAATAAGGACTTGGATAAGTCAGAGCTCTGGAAACCTTTGAATTGTCTTGTAGAGGCTGCAAGCAAAACAAAGACCCCAACAAGTGCACAAAGTCCAGCTTTGAAGGGAGATAAACCCAGAGAATCTCCCAGCAGCGAACATTCTAGCAGAACAGAGGCTCTTCAGAAATCCAAAGCTGAAGATGACAAAAGCGACGATCCTGAGCCAATAGTGCTGCTTAGAAAGAGAGGGCGGCCTGCCCGGAAGATTAAAGATCTGCTACCTGAAACAAATGCAGCTTCCACTGCTACAGCTATCCAGGCCAGGAAGGCATTTAGGCCAATATGGTTTTCATTGATTGCCTCGTTTGACCAGTAAGTCGTATCACAGTATCAGTTGTCATACTTTAGTCGAAGCAATATATTAGATTAGATGTAGTCCATCCCTGATCTTCTGTTACATAATTGTTTCCAGGAAAGGCGACCCTCCTTTGCCTCAGATACCTGCCCACTTTTTGAGAATAAAGTGAGCTCATATTACTTTGTTCTGCTACTTATGCACTAGTGGTTCTGATTTTGATATTAATTAATTAATAAATTCGAAACCTGCATCCAGAATTGAAGTTCTTGGCATTGAATCATTATCATAACTCAAATTGGCCATAGAACAAGTTATTCTATGGCCAGCTACAGAGCAAACTTCTCTATATATAAATAAAAGAGAAGCCTGAAGGAGGGAAAAGGAAACTAGAACTTCTGTAAGAACTTTGAAATGAATATTACTATGTTTTTCATTGGTCATAGCTGATGGTGTCACCCACAAATACATAATGCTAGTAACCTCGAAACTATAGCCTGTGTGATGCATAAGACCCACAAATACATAAGACTGCATAAGACCACAAATACATATTGTCAGTTTCGTATTTTTTGGTCCCTGGAACCAAATAGGGCAGTTAGTCTGTTAGTCAGGGGCTTCTCAACTGCTCTCACTCCACAATGCATTATATGCAAGCACATTAATTGGCTCAGCTGAGCACATGTGATCCTCAGTAATAATCTAGTAATAATCTAGAAACATCTCATAATTTGATTGTGACCACAATGTCCTACTGCTAGCTATTTGTTTTATTTAACTAAAGAATCTATAAGTTATGTCAAATGTGGCTAATACATTGCCAAATGACAGGGATGGGAGCATACCCGCATCATCCATCCAAAGGTACATTATGCAGAAGCTCAGCCTTCTAAGCGAATCTGAGGTAAGATTCCTACCGTTCTATGTTTTATAGTGACTATTTTTTTTTTCTGTGCTTACTTTTCTTAACACGGTCTTGAATTATCTAAGTAGTCCATAGAGTTTGCAGCTAAAGATGCTTCTTAGATAATTGTTGGCACCGGTACATGTTGGCATGTTCCAGAATTGATTACATCTCATCTTAGAAATAGAGGTGATTACACGTCTGATCTTAGCGTTTCTTATCACCTTGTATGGCAGCGATGCCATGGCACTTTCAGAGATAGTCCGTCTATTCTCTCTGTTGCAGTTAGGATGTGCATGAAGCATTTCATGCGCAGAAAGTCCTATGTCCCCACTGTTTTAGGCACCTTTCAGTTTTAATATTTCTTTTAGCGTTACAATTTGTCTGAACAGTTCTGTTTACAGGTTGAAATAAGCTGCTGTGGGCAGACAGTGAACCTCGGGCAACCTGTGCGCAACTTGTTGGAGCGGTGGCTAAGGGTTGGCCCGGCACGCCCACTACACACGGTGATAGGCTCCTCTGGGGGAGATTATGTGATGGTGATAAGCTATGGGCGGCCAAAGTCTGTGTCTTAAAAAACAAACCGTCGTCGACCTGGCTGGCGATCTCGTAGTTAGAACAAAGGTTGCTTCTTCGCAAAAAAAAAAAAAAAAAAAAAAAAAGGTTGCTCCACTGCCAGGGAAGAGGCCATCATCAGAGTTAAAGGGCCTGAGTGTCATGTATACTCAACAGCTCATCCTCTCACCGATGCTTCTAGATTATGCTCTGTTCTTCAAGAATTTGTTTGTTTGTTAGTTCGTTGTTACCATTACATACATATGTGATGAAAGTCGCTGTAATTTCGGATTTGGTAGGTTGTGAGAACTGACGTTTAGGTTGGATAAACAGAGGCGAGATCGTTAACCTGAACCTAAGGTGTTGGTGTTGGGAGCGCTGAGTTCCTACATGGGAGAATGTTGCTGGCCTGCTGCTTCAGTTTTTTCCTTCTTGAAAAAAAAAACATAATGTACTAGTTCCTTTATTTATCATGAACTAAACTGCCCTAATATTCATCTGTGATTGATTCAGCAGATCGTTATATATATACCCTCAACAATTACATTTTTAGTCTTGAAGGTTTGCAATCTGATGCTGTAATTAACTTGCACCCTCTCTGGCATGTCCAAATGGTACTTGTAGCATCTTTTGTTCAGTCATGCACATGAAAAGTTTTGTGGGGTATCCTATTCTCTCTCTCAAAAGGTGTGCTAGCAGATCTTGAGGAGTGATGACCACATTGCCTTTTCTGACCGTCCGGCCAAACCGGCGATGCGCTGCACACACAGCCTGCAGAATCTGCATGCGCTTCAGCTTTCAGTTTCAGCACGAACAAAATGCGTGAACGCGGCGGCCAGCGGGAGGGGCGTTTCTGTCCAAGGTTTTTTGAGCAGTTGGGTAATCGTGCTTCCTCACCCAACACACTCTGGGCGTTCGGTATTACCGAACCGATCGGTTCGGTACCTCGGTACACATGTAAAATTCGGTTCTCCAAGAATGAGAACCGATCGGTTCCTGAAATTTACGTAACCGAGCAATTTAGTTTCGGTTCCTCTCGGTTTGGTTCGGTTATAAACCGAACTAACCGAACTCAAATCAACACAAGAAATTACACGAACGAAGCCAAATTGAGAAC
The DNA here is from genome assembly GCA_015847255.1 of Hyparrhenia diplandra. NCBI lineage: Eukaryota > Viridiplantae > Streptophyta > Magnoliopsida > Poales > Poaceae > Hyparrhenia > Hyparrhenia diplandra. The sequence goes on from JADLZK010007878.1 coordinate 633,815, forward strand.
CAATCGATGCCAAAATCCAACGAAAAAAGAACAAAGAAGTCGGCGCAAGCTAGGGGATCAACGCCGGGCGGACTGCTCCACGCCTCCACCACCGCCGCGCCGGCTGCGGCGTGCGCCCGCCCGCCCTCCTCGGTCCTCACGGCGGCGCCCGAGGACGGCGGACGGCGCCGGCTGCAGGGAGCCGCAGAGGAGGAAGGAGCCGCGCGTGGAGGCTGGGGAACGGGCGTACGGCGCCCGCCGCGTCGTTGGCCGTGGCCGGCCTCGCCGCGGAGAGGGGCATCGCCCCCTCGCGGGCTCGCGCGGAGGGAGAGGGGTCGCCCTCGCGGCTCACGCCGTCGCTACGGAACGGATCTGCGCCGGGGGGTCGGGGGAGGCGGCTGGGGCCATCCTCGCGCCCGCCTTGGAGCCGGCGCGTCGATGTGTGGGCGCGGCCGGCGGGGGGGCGGGAGAGGGGCGGCTGCGGCAAGGCTGCGGAATGCGCCCGTCGGGCGGCTGCTTGTGGCGCCGCTGCTGGTTTGAGGAGTGAGGATGAGGATAGGATTGAGGAGTGAGGGGAGTGAGCCTAGGGTTTAGTTTTTGGGCTGCTGCTAGGCCTTACGAAAGGGTGGCCGGGTGGGCAGGTGGTTTTCGTGATCGTAGGGAGTCGTCATCGCTACATTTTCATTGCACGCCGCTTAGTTTAGTTCGATCGATCGGTATTTTCGGTTTACCGAGGTAGAAAATCGAATTTACCGGTAAATTCGGTTCCCATGAACCAGGAACGAATAGGAACCGAATTTTCAGTTTCGGGTTTTTTTAATTCGATTCTCGGTTTTTCCTGGTTCGGTTCGGTTTTTCGGTTTTTCGTGCCCGGAGTGACCCAACATGCAATTGCAAAGCGTCCCAGAAAATGAACTGAATTTTTTGCTAATAAAAATAGAAAATTGAACTGAATTTTTTGCTAATAAAAATAGAAAATTGAACTGAATTTTTTGCTAATAAAAATAGAAAATTGAACTGAATTTTCAAGTGGCTACGTTCGAGATCTCTCCTTTTTATTTTGCTAAATTCAAAGGCGTTTTTAACCCTTCCTTGGGAACTAGCGTAATTTTGCACGGACCTAGGAGTATTTATCTGTTCTCAAATTTTTTATTGAACAAAATTTATCTGTTCTCATATGAGGAGGAAGAAGAACACACATGTCTAGCCAGGCAAGCAATCATGGTCCAAGAATACAAATAGTGGGCCGCATTGTCCACAGGCTCGATCAAACAAATCAAATACGGCCCAGCCCTCAAACATGCAAATCTCCTCGGCAAATGAGCTGATAAACTCCGTAAATAAAAAGACTAAGAACAATCAATCCCCAGATCCTGCTGCTGTTCTAGAAACTGCTTATGCCAAGTCATCAACGGCTTGCATAGTTGGATGGATCGACAAGCTTGCAAGTGAGACTGTTACTCTCAACGAAATCACGAGCATTTGCATAACCGCCAGGTCCATATATTTTCCTTGCTGCCTAAAAACTAAAGCTGAGGAAATGATCTAAGAGTTCAAGGATTCACTTAGTAGTTAAGTATATCGGCCCCATACACTGCTGATGAGAAGGATTATCGATGTGCGATGACATGTGAAGCGATCCAGCTGCTCATCAAGGGTTCTCGATCTCATACATTGCGCAAGGAGATCGATCCCTCATGGCCTCTCTGCAGGTTTCAATCAAGAATCAAAATACACACCACACAAGCTGTATGTATGCATGCAAGAGCTAGCAGTGTAACTGTTGAAAGCACATATCAACGATGGTGCGAAATGAGAGCGTCACTAATTATACCTTAACGCCACTTTGATCTCTCCTCCCGCAGCGCCTCCTTGATCTCGTCGCTCTCAGGGTCAAGTTTCAGCGCTTTCTCGAACGCAGCAACCGCTGGTCCATGCTTCTGTAAACCGAGGTTAGTGATCGCAGTGAGATTGTTTCATTGTTACAAGTGCAGAGATGACCACCAGATTAGGTTCATTGCAAGGCTAAGTTTGATGTAATGCGAGCTATATATTTATTTTTATATATATACCTGGAGCAAGCTGAGACCTGCACCCTCGCGGTACCATGCCTTGGCCCAACGAGGACGCAGCTTTTGGCATTGCTGGGCGGTGAGCACAGCTCGCTCCCCTTCTCTCAGCTTCAACCAGCATAGGCTCAGGTTGGCGAATGAGGTGGCGTCACGCGGGTCAATCACTGTTGCCTGCATGATGAACAAAGTGGCGAGAATTTGGTCATCTCATGGTTAGTTTCAAGTTATAGTGAATTGAATTCGATTCAGCAGCTTGTTCTGTTCTGTCAAGCACTAGTTTCATTGCTCAGCCATCTCATGTTAAGGCAAAATGGAGGCCCCATCTGTCAAGCACTAGTTTCATTGCTCAGCCATCTCATGTTAAGGCAAAATGGAGGCCCCATCCTTCATGTCTCCTTAGCATTATGATATTCAGATCTAAATAAACAGCTATTGTTGTGCAGCATTTTGTATCACCCTAACAGGTACACAAAATATTTTGGTTCAAGGATATACCCGCTTATAGCAGTCCATGGCATTAACGTAGTCACCTTTTGCAAATGCATCCTTTCCTTGCGACTTTGCATTGTCTATTGGTTCTAGTACCATCTCCTGCACCGTCTCATAATATAAACACGGCAGCACACATTCAGTTCCATGGATGGCGCGTACTACTAATACAGATTCTGACAGCAAGATAAGTAACACTGCAGTTTGCAAAATTTTGTTCCTATATTCAAATCATGAAATCATAATCTTGCAGCTTTCCTCTATTAACTTTTGGAAAAAGTGTGCTAATTAACATACCAGAGGTAGATTCTTCATGGTGTTAATAATCCCATCAACGCTCCAGTCTGGCATGGATGGAATTGGATTTGTTCGAGGGAGTAAAATTTCAACAAGCTTACGGCGTTTACAAGCAGCTGCAAGTATGATTGGGAATTTCCCGTACTGCATTGTATTTGCAAAAATCGAAGTGAAAAAAATATTTAGTCCAGTATGAAACCTGACAATGATATCAACAGTTCAAGTTTTTTTCTCTCTTAACAACAAAGATTTCTTTTTTGAAAAATAAGACATTCATGAATTCACAGCAATGAAATCCTGAGTCCAATATATTGTTAAATAACTACATAGAACAAAATTTGAAGGAAAACTAGCAAAAGTGTTCCCTTTTTAAATCCAGTCAGTGATCAACTGCTGGACTAGACTAGTGTTTTTAATAAGTAGAATAATTTCAGAAATATGCTTTGGACCTACAGGCACTACTTAAGCTTTCATGACCACTCAGCAAAAGCTATGACTTGCTAATTATATGTATGAACAGCATGAATGATTTTTTTAGGGGAGTGAAACTAGCTCAGAATCTCAGAGTGCTTGACTCTATTGTACCACCCAGCCATTGGATATGCAACGCACGTTGAGAATGTGGACACCAGATTAAAGCATCAAGTAAATAAACAGCAGAGACAATGAAAGAGCCATTATTACCCCATCATGAACATTAGGGTCAGCTCCAATCTCTAGCAAGAAATTGACAACGTCTGCTGAACCAGCACCAACTGCAGCTAATAACATTGTCGGTCCAGGTGAACTATGTAAGTTCATGTTAGCACCAGCCTACAAAATTGATAATACAAAGTAGCTATAGCGAACATGTACGACCTACAAACATCAGCATGCCATGATCAAGAAGTCAATAAGTAACTGGACCTCAAGCAACAGCTTAATGCATTTCATGGAGGCACCAGCACATGCCATGATGAGCGGAGTAACCTGAAGGATAAGTTTATTGGGCTGCAAAGGGACAGAAGTGAATAACAGTTACAATATGGCCAAATCAAATCTATCTTCAAGACAAACATTTTTTAGCTGATGTCCTTGTAATTGCTTACATCAGCACCATGCTCAAGCAGGATCTTCAGAGCCTGGTCATGGCCATTTCCTGCAGCCAAGTGCAATGGCGTCCCATGATGGTTGAAAGGATCCACAGGAACACCCTTGGACAGCAGCAGTCTTATAGCATCGCTGTGCCCTGGAGGTACAAAGAGATACACAGAATGCAGAAACTCAAAAATAAAACACAACAAGAGCACCTCCAAATTAAGACCTTTACTGACATTTTGTATAGATTTTGTTTCAAAAAAAACATTTTGCATAGATATACGCTTGCTTAGAAGGGCAAGTTCTATAACGTCCTATTTTTTTATATTGAGAAATTTATATTACAAAAGTAATTCTCAGTGATATATGAATATATTACATTTAGCATCACTGCATGCTGCTAATCCATGTAAGTTATGATATACCGAGCGGTTCAAATTAAAAGAGCTTGGCTGACTGTAATCATGAAACGAATTACATTTCAATTGGAGGGACGACTATATATATACACAGTGGAGAATATATGGTGGAAACCACATCTTCGGTGGATAAACTATGAAAATTGGCATATAGATAGATAGTGCATCCACGTGTGCACTCACATGTAAATGTTGGGATGCAAACTCAATCTGTTAGCATGAACTACATGCCGGCAATCCATGTAATTGCTGGGTCAAATTAAAAGTTCAATCTCTACTGACTCTATCTGTGAAACAAGTTACCAATGGAATTGGTGGGATTAAAAAAAAAAAAAAAAAAAAAAAAAAAAAAAAAATTGAGGAAAGTGAAAAAAAAAAAACCTTTTGTAACTACACCTAGCTAGCTAATTCATTCCAAGAAATCGCATAGATTAAAGAGGGGCGAGAAATGAACGCACCGTACTGCGCGGCATTGTGCAAAGGCGTGCAACCCTTGGCGTCGGGCGCAGCCGGGTCGCCGCCGCAGCCGAGGAAGTAGGTCAGAACAGGGACGATGCCGTTCTCGGCGCCGTTCAGTAATCTGGAATCGGTGTCGGTGGCGACGAAGATGGGCGTCTCGCCTGCAAGTGGCCGGAGAGGTAGCGTCTCAGCCCGTGTGACTCCGGCGGCCGTGCTCGTTCGGCCCTGACCCCGACCGGAAAGAAACGAGCAGGGGGCGCGCGGGGTGAGAAGAGCAGGGGATTTAGTTACCTACCTTCCGTAGAGGTGGAGTTGGCGTCGAAGCCCTTCTCCTCCACCAAGAACCTGCAGACGTCCAGCCGCCCCGTGATGCAAGATCCCTCCACGGCGAGGTGGAGCAGGTTCCGGCCCTTGAAGCCACTCAGACGCCGCCAGTCCAAACTAGTGTTCGCCATTTCTGCCGAAAGAAATGGAGAGAGAGGACAGAGGAGAGGATCAGATAGCACAGCCGACGAGGAGGAAGAGAGTGAGGCAGGGGTAGTGTACTACCTCGAGCAGGGGGAGGTTGCCAGTGACGATGGCGGCATTGAGGGCGTCCATGGACGGGGGTTTCAAGAGGTTGATGATGGATTCACGAGGGTTTTATTTTATAGAGAAGAAAAAAAAGAGGAGAGTCAGAAAGGGGATGGAAGAACTGCCATAGATCCGGGGATGCCAAAGGTCAAATCTGAGATCTCGAAGCATATATTTTTTTTTTTCTATTTCTATGTTTTCCATATAAAATTGAACTAGTTCGTGTTAAGTTTCGGTATCAATCCTGTAAAATTTATGTGCTCCAAATAAAAAATCAACATTTAACGGCATCCTAGGGGCTTGTTTGGATCAGACTTGCCAAAATTATCACCATGTTTAGATGCTAATTAGAGCAACTCCAACAATTTGCTATTTGTGTTTGGCATTCTTATATTTTGGCAAAAAGCTCAAAAAACAAGTCTCCAACAGTTTAACATTTAGGTTTGGCATTTTGGGGGGAGTTGGCAAAAGAGGCCGTGTGTGCGCATTTATGCGCCGCGGCACGACGCGTTTGGCATTCACGGCGCATCCGTGCGTATTAGAAAAGGTGGAAGGACATAACCATAATTTTGTTTTACGCCTCGGGGTTCACGATGTAAGTTTTCAAGAGGTGGAAGGACATAAACATAATTTTGTTTCTCTCTCAGGTTTCTGATGTAAGTTAGATCCGAGTTTGACAAGTGAATTATGCCAAACCTGTTGGAGATGAATTCTTTTTTGATTTGGCATTTGGATTTAGAAGTTGGCAAATAAGAGCAATTGCCAAACCACGGATGGAGAATCTGTTGGAGTTGCTCTTAAGGGCTAAATATATATTAACTTCAAAACTAATTGCATAAGCGGCGACTAATTGGTCAAACTAATAGATTTGCCTCACCAATTAGTCACTGTTTATGCAATTAGTTTTAGAACTACTTCACAATTGATCCATATAAGAGCAAAAAATGGATGGCTAAATCCATGATTTAGCTAACCTTTAAAATATAAAACTTGAGGAAAAACATAAAACTCCAACAGCCACACATGCAAGTCATGTTTAGCATGTGAGAACTCCGGGATACATGACTTGCTATTTTAGCAAACCAAATAGCACATGTGTTGGAGTTCAGCTTTTCATGTAAAAAATCTAAATATAGCATATAAAAAAAAAAAAAAAAATACTATGTCTGTTGGAGTTGCTCTAAAGTAGCATTGCCCCGCTCTAGAGAGAGAGAGAGAGAGAGAGGCAGGCTTGATCACCGGGCTCGCCTTCGCCACCCAGGGAAGCCACCATGCATAGAGCGTCGTGACTTGTGAGGAGATGAAGAAACAGCTTGTTCGGGCTGGCTGGTTCAGCCATCAGCCAACAATGCTTTTTTCTCTCACACTAAGGCCTTCTTTGGTTCACCGGTGAAACACAGGATAGGATTAGGGAAACGCTAGAGCCGCAGGGAAAGGAAGACCCTCGTTTCCTTTGGTCTTCTGTTCCTTTCCTTTCCTCTCCTCTTCCTAATTCTTTCCCTGCAGTCACGCGCTGGCCCATCGGCGAGCTGCACGGACACTCCGACATCGGCGTGCCTAGCGGCTCTGCGGCCTCGTCCGACCCGTTCGCACGGACTCGTCGAACCCGCTCCTCATCTCGCCGCGCGGCTCCTCGGGCGGCGTAGCAGCGGTGGTGGGGGCGGAGCGGCGACGGCGGCGCGGCATGGAGCCGATTCGGTGGCGGCGGCGGCGGGCAGTGACGGGCGGCGTCGGGTGAGGTGGCGCAAGACGGCGAGACCGTGCCGCCAAAGCCCGTGAGCTGCCGGAGCTCGCCCGCAAGGCGGCAAGACGGCCTGGGGCCAGCGCGGCGACGCAGCGGCTTCGGCCACATCGCAGAGGCGAAGGCGGTGGTGGCGACGGCCGGCAAGCACAGGTGAGCGCCGCTCGGCGGCGTTCATGGGTCTTCGCGGGCGTTTAGTGGAAGGTGAAGGGAGAGGCAAGTGCGGCTCCACGGGCGTTTCCTACGTTTTCCATGAGGTCGGAGTAGATGCTTTTTTTTTCCTGCGTGCACAGTGAGACAGACGATTCCGCAGGAACGATTCCTTCATAACCAAAGGCATGCCGGCGTCATCAATCCTATCCCAATCCTATCCTGTGTTTCGCCCGTGATCCAAAGGAGGCCTAAATCAACTCACCCACCAACTTGATCCAACAATACTTTTCTCTCACAATAAATCAGCACCAACAATCAAGACCCGCCCGGCCCGAACAAGCCGAAAGTGACAAGTGGAGGAAGAAGAGAAAAGGAGACCCGTGATGAGATGACAAAAAAAAAAAAAAACCCCGAGGAACCATAGAAATTTTATTCTTTTTGTCTATGAGACTAAACTGTTATACCGAACGGTTTGGCACGGAGCCTAAGATATGATAAAATCTTTTTCTTGTTTACACAATAGGGAGTACTGAATACTATTTTGTGGGGGCACTGGTCCATGTTGCTATAGTTAGGGTCAAATAAAAATCTAGACAACATTTAACAAATAAAGGAACTACACATAAATAGTATAGTATTCAGTACTCTCTTCGTCCCATGAAGATTGTCGTTTTTTTGACTTTTTGAGTATCGTATTTGACCATCCATTTTATTCAAATTATTTTGACAAATCATAAAATAAATAAGTTATGATTAAAGTATGTCCGATGATAAAATAAGTTATAAAAAATAAATAATATTTATATAAATTTTTTGAATAAGACGAATGGTCAAATAAAATGGTCTAGAGTCCAAAACGACAACAATCTCAATGGGACGGAGGGAGTAGTTACCAAGATTGTAGGACCCATGCACTTACTCACATCCACTTGTGTTTTTAGTAGTGCATCTATGAATTATTGTCGTAGACCCAATGACTTTTTGTAGTCCTAGTGACTTTTTTAAAAAAAAAGACTCTCCGTGAGAGTTAAAAAGTAATAAAAAAAGTTTCTAAAGGTTCCTAGCAAACCAAATAAGGTGGAACTTGTTTAGGAATTTTTTAGTCCAAACACAAAAAATCCCTGAAACAAACATCCCGGTAGTCACCTCGGCGAAGGAACAAGAAACAAGAGATTGGGGTGGAGTTTTCCTTTCCTGTCAAACTGTGAATAAGCTTCAGTGTTTCAAAGGAAAGGAAAGGAAAGTTTCTGTTCCAAACGGCTCTCCGTTCCTCCGTTTTTGTTTCCTTCAATTTTCTAAAAAAAAAATCATTTGTTCCAAACGGCCCCTTCCTCCGTTTTGGAGACCGGAACGGCGGGAGGATCCGTACCGTGGTGCTGGTTGGCGGGAACGCGAGCGACTACTAACCAGGTCCACGTAGATTTGCTTGGCTGGTTCGGCCCAGGCCTCGAATACAGCCTAATAGCCTAGCCCAACCCGACATGGGCCCTCTGGGAATTGTGCCCCAACATCCACGGATTCCGCAGAAAATGAGCTGTGAATTCCGAATGAGACGAGAACAATCCCCAACCAGTATCAACGAAATAACATGCATTAGCACATAAATAAAGCCCCTGACTGTTGCTAATATAAGTCCATATTCCTGGAACATATCTACAGTCTACAATATGTGAATTATATAGAGTACAAGATCAACGATCCAGTCCATCGATATGCATGCTTCCTGGATGCTAATAACTTAATAATATAAGTTACCTTCCGTACTGAAAGCCACAAAATGATCTTGCAAAAGAGCTAATGACACTAACGAGTCGGTCCCTGCCGCAGCACATTTTGGCAACATTCAGTATCAGCCCCATGCAGTATCGAGGAGGATGATAAGTGACGAGAAGCAGCCGCTCAAGGGCTCTGTCCATCGAATACGGAGCTCACGTGTGCTTCCAAGGCCTCTCTGCAGGTTTTAAAACAATCAAAAGAGTAATAAGAGCGCCATTGACACACCACAAAAGCCGTACCCAAGGCCTGGCCTGGGTTCAGATGTCCATGACCCAATGGATGTCGACTCTTGCTCAGGGCAACCACTGACAGAAAAAAAAAAAACATGTTACAACTGCCAAATGAGAACGCCACTACCTACCTTAATGCTTCCTTGATCTCGTTGTTTGCAGGGTCAAGTTTCAGTGCTTGATTGAGCGCATCGACCGCTCCTTTGTAGTTCTGTGGATCAAGATTGACAATACAGAAAGATCATTATTACAGGTACAGAGACTGGCTAGATAGGTTCATTGCAATTTGCAAGGCTGAATTCAATGTAAAGTGATGAGCTATTACCTTCAGGAAGCTGAGAGCCATGCCCTCACGGTACCATGCCTTGAACCAATCAGGACGCAGCTCTTTGCATTGCCGAGCGTATTTCAAAGCCATTTCCCCTTCTCTCAGCCGCAACAAGCATAGGCTCAGGTTGGAGAATATGGTGGCGTCATGCGGATCTATCTCTTTTTGCCTGCATGAACAATCGTTGAGAACTCAAGTTATCCCAGTGTTCGTTTGAATTGCAGTAAATTGTTCAGCAGCTTCTATCAGCACTAGTTTGATTGCTCAGCCATTTTTATTTCAAGGCAAAACGAAAAGAGACTCCATCTTTCCTGAGCATTGTGACATTTCAGAACCATATATCAGTGCAACATATTATATTATCCCAACAAGCAAACAATGCATTATTGTGGTTCAAGGATATACCTGCAAATAGTAGTACATGGCAGCTTGATAGCGCCCTTCTGCAAACGCTTCCTTTCCTTGTGACTTGGCATCAGCTAATCGTTTTTCCACCAACTCCTAAACACGATGCCACATGTCAGTTACATACAAGAGGTTCCAACAGTATGATAAGTAGTACAGTCAGCAAAATTTTACTCCTATATTCAAATCATGGAATCATGAATTCATAATCATGCATGTGTTTGTATGTTAACTAAGAAAGCTTTAGATAAGTGCGCTAACATACCCGAGGCTCAGATGACTGTATCAATTTCATAGTTCTGATAATCCCATCAACACTCCAGTCTGGCACAGATGGAATTGGCTTTGTCTGAGGAAGTAGAATCTCGACAAGGTCACGTTTCTCACGAGTAGCTGCTAGAATGATTGGGAGTCTGCCATTCTGCATCAAAATGACAAAAATGGAAGTGGCAATATAGTCCAGCGTGAAAGGTGATCAAAGGATATCAACAGTACTTCCTCCCTTGTAACTTCGTTTGGAAACAAGACATTCATGATTCATAGCAATGTTATTGATAGTCCTATATATCATTGAATACAGAGAGCAGAATTTGAAGGGAAACTAGGAAACTACTCCCCCTTTAGATCCAGTGAGTAATCAAGTGCTAGAAATCATAGTCCGTGTCCCTAGAGAAGCATTTGAAAAAGCAGAATAATTTCCATTATGCTCTGGATCTACATACTGGAACCACTTATGCTTTCACGATCAGAAAACAAAAGCTAATGACTGATTGTTGAAAATACATAAAAACAGCATGAAAGATATTTAAAGGGGAGTGAAACTAGCTTGGAACCTGACGGACCATAGCTTTATTCTAGTGCCCAGCTATCAGATACGCAAAGGGCAATCATATTAGACCTACAAAGCAAATAAACAGCAAAAGAGAAAGAAAGAGCCATGATTACCCCATCAGGAATATTAGGGTCAGCTCCAGCCTCCAACAAGAACCTGACAAAGTCAGCATAACCATATTCAACAACATCAAACAACACAGGTCTCCCAGTTGGACTGACAAAATTCACATCAGCACCAGCCTACAGAATATAGAATACATGTAGCTTCAGTGAAACATAATAATTTAGAAAATTTATAATGTTGTTAAGAAGTTTAAGCCAACAAGTAACTGAACCTCAACCAATAGCTTCAAGCATTTGAAGGAGTGACCAAAGCAGGCCATAAAGAGCGGTGAAAATATATGAGTGACAACTCTATTGGGCTGCAATGAGAAATGAGTAAGAGATACAACAGCCCCTTCAGATCACCGATCACTGATATATAAAATGCGGCAATTCATTCAGCCTATGTGCCAAATTGCCAATGATCAATGAGCAATTATGTACTATATTCTGCTAAGAAAAAACAAGCTTTTCTACTATATTGTGTGCTGAATTGCTATTGCAACAGAGTAACAACGCAAGGATACTCTACAGCTTACATCAGCACCATGATCTAGCAGGAGCTTTAGAGCCTGGTGATTGTCAGACACCGCGGCCAAGTGCAGCGGCGTGCCACGACGTTCGATAGGATCCACGGGAACACCCCTGGACAGCAGCAGCCTTACAACCTCGACGTGCCCTGCAGGCATAGCACAGATTAAACGAAGCGCACGCAACTGGGGCATTGATGTATCGAGGGTGGGGAATTAATTAATTAATCCGACGCACCGAACTCGGCGGCATTGTGCAGCGGCGTGCACCCTTTGGCGTCGGGCTTGGCCGGGTCGCCACCGCGCTCGATAAGGTACCTGACGATAGGGACGATTGCGGCGCCGCCGTCCTTGACGTCGGCCTCGGTGGCGGTGAGGATGGGCGTCTCGCCTGCAATGTAAGTGGAGAGATAGTAGGTACCAAAGGCGTTGGTCCGCCGCCGAATGGGATTAGTAGATTATTACCTTCCGCCGAGACGGAGTTGGGGTCGAAGCCCGCCTCCTCGACGAGGAACCTGCAGAGGTCCAGCTTCCCCGCGGTCGCCGAGAAGTCGAGCATGTTGCGGCCGTCTCTGCCCCTACCTCGCCGCAGGTCCATAGTGGTCGCCATTTCTACACCAATGAACAGGGGAGAGGAGAGGAACAGAGGATCAAACTGATTGCGCGGTCGAGAGGGAGGGAAGGAGAAGGAGAAGGAGAAGGAGAAGGAGAAGGAGAGAGAGACGTTACCCTTGATGAGGCGGAGGTCGCCAGCGACGGCTGCCCGGACGGCGACCTCGAGGGGCTGGGTCCTGGGGCCATGGCGGCGGTCGTGCGTCACGGGGGTTTTCCGGAGGTTGTAGCCTGTAGGAGGGTTTTGCGGGGAGGGAGCGCCGGGGAGCTGAAAAGGGAATGCAAAAATGGATGCGCACCGGAGAAGACGATGCGGCGCGGCGGGGTGGGCCCATGGGTTCAACCTCAACGAAGCAATCTCTTCGTCTTCTGTGGTCAACGAGTCAGGAGCGAAGAGTCCAGAGTCACCCACACACACAGGTCTGAGGTCTCTGTTTCAATGCTGAGAAAGTCAGGCTCAGGCTAATCTCAATGCTAAGTGTTATTTAAGTTTTATTTACATTAAATATAGATTTGTCACATAGGTATTTTTTATGGCATGATGATGTTTAAGAATAGAGAAGAAATAAGTTCCTTCTAGATGACACTCTCTTGACATGCTTACTAACTATTTTTTTGTGTTATGAAATTAAATGTCTATGAAACTCTAAAATGAAATTTTACATTGAGAAGGATATTGCATCCGAATTTCATTCCATTGTATATGTGACAGTTTTGAAAATTACTGTGCAGTGAACAATTTATGGGAATTGTTTCTCACTGCTGGAATTTCCCTAGCCCTCATGCTGACACTGCTAAGGCCTTGACAGCTAAGTTGAAGCTTCTAAGAAAAAAAACTGAAAGAATGGCATGCTTCCAAGGTCAATTTAAAAAGCTCTATTCTGATGTCTAGAAGTGTGCTACTTTTTTCTTGAGGTGTTTCGGGATTCCAGAGATTTCAGTGTTGAAGAATGGAATTTTAAAGAAAGCCTGACAAGGCATTTGCAGGAACTCTTGGAGCAACAGAGAATCTATTGGAAGCAAAGAGACACTATCAATTGGGTCAAGTTTGGTGATGCTGGAACAAAGTTCTTTCATGCCAATGTTACTATTAGACACAGAATTAACCTAATCAGTGAACTAGAAAATAGTGATGGGACTGCAATCAACTCTCACAGTGAAAAGGAGTGAATCCTTTGGGAAGATTTTAAAATCAGATTGGGCACTTCAGATTTCAACTCCTTCTCTGTTGATCCTGGGTTCTTTATTCAGAGAAATGATAACCTGGACATTCTTGAGATGTCTTTCTCTAATGAGGAGATTGACAACATTATCAAAGCTTTACCTTTTTTTGATAAATCCTCAGGCTTTTACGGATTCAACAATGATTTTCTTAAGAAGTGTTGGTCTGTCATCAAGGAGGATTTCTATAACATTTGCACGGATTTCTAAGAAGGAAAAAAAGAAAAAAAAAACTTCGCAAATTACAATTGTTAAGGCCTATTCTTGCGCATGAAAAAGCTATAGATCGTCCAGGCCGCACACGGTATGATGATTTGCGTCTTAGTTCGATCATCAAGTGCCTTTGGTGCTGGATTCACCTGAGGCCCATGGGCCGCAAGTGGTATTCAATGGCTCTAGCTTGTTCCAGAATTCTAGGGCAGGGATAGTTGCCGCATAGGCTCCTGCTTTGATGAATATGAAGCTATTTGTGAAATGTTTGGCAAAAATGGCTTCGTGGCAGTTAAAAAAAGGCTTCATGGCTGTTTTTTTAAATAATTTATGATGGTTTTCTAAGGAGGAGCTAGAAAAGGACATATTTCAACGGATTTGGTTCCTCTATACTCTAGCTGCTAGGTGGTCAAACTATAGTGTAACAGAGTAAAATGTTTGAATAATCAAATCTATTTAATCCTAAACCCTAACCCTAATAATCGATTGACTTGGTAGGAAAAATGGTTTAACATTTGTTGTCGGAAAAAAAGCATCAACATTTATTCCTGCACTCAAATAGATTTATTATGAATATTACATTCCATGATTAGTCTAGTCATAATTATTACACATCACAAATATAATTCTTTACAATCCAAACTATACTAAGGGCACCCTCAATAGTCAATAGTAGGAGGTACTTGGTAGCTCTAAGACAACTTCTCTAATAATTTTAACTTTTGGCACATAACTCGTAAGATTAATAGCCCTCACATTACAACTTTACATGATCTTAGTGTACATGCCATGCGTGAGACTAGTTTTGTCAAGAGATAGTATTTTGTCTCTCTTCCTTCTAACGAAATAATAAATAATATATATATTTAGAGCTAGCTATATATAATGGAGCTGCCTAACTAGAGAAGTAAGATTGTTTAACTATTCTATAAAATGAGATTTTTATTTTTGACAATAGATTTTATTTTTATTTTTGGTGCTGTGGGACTAATTTACAGCTCTGCATGAACTATTTCCTTGTTCAATTTTGACCACAATCACAAAATTGTCATACTTTGGCATCTCAACCATATAAAAAGTACAATATTGACGTTTGAGCTGTCTTTGAATGTTTTTTCAGAAAAAAAATGAATAGTCTTTGTAGGAAGAATATAATTGATGTAAGGGACAATTAGGTATATGGCCCTCAAAAATAGTTGTATTAGGTATGTGGCCCTTTTTTTTTTTTTTTTGAATTTGGAAATCAGCCGAGGTCTCAAAAATAGTTGAGATGAAGGCCGGATTCCCCAAATTCGAAAAAAAAAGGCCACATACCTAAGACAACTTTTTTGAGGACCATATACCTAATTGTCCCTTGATGTAACTGATGGATTGTATTGCATTGAGGCCTCGGCCGGTATATATGAGAGTACAAGACTCGGGGGTAAACCAGCCATAGTGGCTTTCCTAGAAATTACAAGGAGAAGACCTTGATCATTTGTAGCAATCGGTCTTTAGTCTAAGTCTACTTGCTAGGAAGTTGCTATGCAATATCTTGCGACCCAAGTAGAAGACTTGCTCTTTGCAAACAGTAGTGAATGGTAGCAGCTAGCAGCCGGTTATCTACCAAATGTACTTAATATCCCCCGCTAGCCTGGAAAGGAGCACCGCAGACGGTGAGATCGGAAGAAGAAGCCGACGACCGACATCCCCGCAGCTAGAAGGCGCCGGAGCGGGCGGATGCCGCGACCGAGAGAAGCGCGAGTAACTGGCGCGGATGATAGCCCTTTGTGCTGATATCGGCGAAGCCGAGTAGGGAGGGTGAATAGCGGGCCCGTGGTCACGGGTACCGTATGTAGGGTAGCTGTGGGTTGATGAAGCTGTCGAGGTTGCCGAAGACGGTGGAGCCGCCATGGAGCCATGGGCGCAAGAGGCACCATGAGGATGGTGGCGCAACAAGGAAGACGCTTAATGACGAAGACGCCATGCGCCGAGGCTTATCGAAGAGGGGGTCGATGCTAAAGTCGGCAAGCCAAAGCATATCGGGCGAGACATTCCTAGGTTTGCCGTGCCCGAAATGCACGGGGACGATGGCACGAAACCGTTGTTGCCAATACCGGACGTGCGAGGGAGTGTGCACCACCAAGCGTTGTCGTCTCAGGGACCAGCAGAGAAGGCCTCCATGATGGTCGCAGGTGCATAAGAAAGACAGGGTAGAAGGTGCTAATGCAGCCTGCAGTTGCTGGAGTAGACGAAGAGGTGGAGATAAGACAGAGACGCTGGTGACGAGGTGGTGCTGGACGAAGCAAGGAGGTAAACTCGGACGATCCGGCACAAGGCCTGATGATCCGGGTGACATGGCAGCGGTGCTGAAAGCAAACGACAAAGAATTTGAACAGCAAAGGGGACTAGGGAGGACTGTGCTGCTGCTTAAAGAGGCGACGCAACCGCAACATGTGGAGTAGATACGGTGACGGACGACTCAATCTCGATCAGTGATCAAGTAAAAATTTAGAGAAACTACCAAAAACAAAGCAGACCAGCAACAATTTGTTGTGACGAGGGCGCTGCCCCCGGCGGAGGTCATGGGCAACCTCCCCGGGGGTGCGCTAGGTGGACATGGGCACTGCGAGTAGCGGAAGAATAGGGTTTGTGGCCTAGGATGTAAAAACTAAACAGCTGATACCATGTAGGAAGAATATAATTGATGTAACCGATGGATTGTATTGCATTGAGGCCTCAGCCAAGTATATATGAGAGTACAAGACTTGGGGGTAAACCAGCCATAGTGGCTTTCCTAGAAACTACAAGGAGAAGACCTTGACTGCTGTAGCAGTCAGGTCTTTAGTCTAAGTCTACTTGCTAGGAAGTTGCCATGCAATATCTTGCAGCAAGTAGAAGACCTGCTCTTGCAGCCAGTAGTGAATGGTAGCAGGCTAGCAGCAGGTTATCTACCAAATGTACTCTAATAGTCTTCATAGTTGAGGTGCCAACGTTGTACGGTTTTGTAGTTGGGTAAACATAGACAAAATGAACAAGCTGCTGAACACAAAAAAAGACGCAAGAACAGTTCTCCATGGCAAACAAATGGTCAAATGGCCTACCGCAGGGTGCGTATACTCTAGCTAGAAATTGCTTACGGCAACGAAACGACGACATCAAAACTAAAGGCTCCTTTGGAACACAGTAATATTACAGAATTGTACAAGGATTGAGTTTATTTTTCACGTAGAAAAGCTTAGTAGCAAGAAAAAAAAAAGTCGTGTTCCAAAAGCGGCCTAAAGCTTGAGAAGTTGCATTGATCGACAAGCTTGCAATTGTGATACCCAACCAGCTCATTTCAACGAACGAAAACACGAGCATCAACATAACCGCCAACGCCAAGTGCATATCTTTTCGTTCTTACATTAACATAGATCGGAAGAGTTCCTGCCTGACAAGCTTACTAGAAGCCACAGAGTGATCTAAAGAGTTCAAGGAGCAAATAAAGCCACAACACATTTGACAACTTTATTATTTAGCATAACGATCAGCCCCACAGTGCTGACGATCAGAAGAGGATTACGCCCGTGCGATGATATGTGAAGGAAAGCAGAAAGCTGCTCAACGGTTCAGTCCTAAAGCTAGTTCCCTGCTCAATGCTGTCTCCCTGGCTTCTCTGCAGGTTGTTTCATCAAGAATCAAAAGCCTAGTAAGAGTGAAGTACAGAAACAACAAAACAAAGCTGTATGCAAGAGCTAGCAGGTAGCATGGTCAACAGCTGGAGCCAAACTAAATGAGAGTGCAACTAATACCTCAACGCTTTCTTGATCTCCTCATTCGCAGGGTCAAGTTTCAGCGCTTGTTCGAAAGCATCAGCAGCAAGGCTGTACAACTGTAAATCGAGAATATATATTGCATTGAGATCATTACAAGCTAGCACGTGCTGGTTAGTTTAGGTTCACTGCAAGGCTACTAATTAATTCGACGCAACGTGAGAGCTAGCTATATATACCTGGAGCAAGCTTTCAGCCGCACCCTCACGGAACCACGCTTTGGCCCAACACGGACGCAACATTTGGCATC
This sequence comes from Hyparrhenia diplandra, assembly GCA_015847255.1. Classification (NCBI taxonomy): domain Eukaryota; kingdom Viridiplantae; phylum Streptophyta; class Magnoliopsida; order Poales; family Poaceae; genus Hyparrhenia; species Hyparrhenia diplandra. Next base: position 651,366 of record JADLZK010007878.1, read on the forward strand.
GTTGAGCTTCCAGTACAGCTAGTTTCCCTTCTCTCAGCTTCAGCCAGCATAGGCTCAGGTTAGCCGGTAAGGTGGCGTCATGCGGATCAATGGCCCGTGCCTGCATCAACAGGTGACAACTTGGTTAATTATCTCATGGTTCATTTGAACTACAGTAAATTTATATCCAGCAGCTGGTTCCATCAGCATTAGTCTAATCTATGACCAATATTTTGACTAACTTATTATAATACAAGCACAATATGGTTACATTCTATCGTATTATGGTTCAAAGATATACCTACCCGCGCAAAACAGTAGATTGCATAACCGTAGTCCCCATTAGCAAATGCTTCCTTCCCTTCTGACTTGGCATTACCAATTGGTTCTACATACAATTCCTACAAAAGTAGCACATATCCAGTACCATGCATGATGATACAAAGAGTTCCAACGGTAAGTTAATGATGCATTTTTGCTTATTCACAAAAAAAATGATGCATTTAGTTTCGTGATCTTGTAATCTGTGCTCTTTAACTTTTTCTTTAGTAAAATAAAATCTACAGTAGGGGGTAAACCCGCATTTTGCTTATTCATAAAAAAAAAAATGATGCATTTAGTTTCGTGATCTTGTAATCTGTACTCTTTAAGTTTTCTTTAGTAAAATAAATTCTACAGTAGGGGTAAACCCTCCTGTTTCAAAAAAAAAAAAAAAAAAAAAAAAGTAAATGATGCATGCATTTAGCAAAATTTTTGTTCCTAATTGAAGTCATGGAATCATAACCATGAATGTTTCCTCTATTAAAAAAACAGGATATTTAAAACTCTGGAGAAGTGGGGTTAGCATACCCGAGGTAGAGTTTTCATGGTACCAATAACCCCATCTACGGTCCAGTCTGGCAAGGAAGGAATGGGATTTGTCCGAGGGAGCAGAATTTCAACAAGCTCACGTCGGCCATAAATAACTGCTTGCATGATTGGGAATCTCCCATACTGCATTATAATTATTGCAGAGATTGAAGTGGGGATATACAGTCCAGCACGAAAGCTGACAAGGGTATTAGCAATTAACCAAAAAAATCTCTACAACAATTAAGTCAGCAATGCAATACATAGAGCACAATTTGAAGAAAAACTAGCAAAATTGCTCAATTCATAAAATCCATACAGTGATCAAGTGCTGGAAACTATATAGATATGCCCAAGAACTAACAACACGAATGATTCAATGAAAAGCGTGATGAGATAGTGCACCTCGCTCAGGTCGTAAAGCAAATAAACAGCTATCATGCAGAGACAAAGAAAGAAAGGGTCATTAATACAAATACCCCATCATGAATGTTAGGGTCAGCTCCAGCCACCAGCAAGAAATTGACAATTTCTGCTGAGCCAACGCCAACTGCAAGTGTTAGCATAGTTGGCCCAGGTGAGCGATGGAAATTTACATCGGCGCCAGCCTACAGAATTGCAGAACATGTGTACAAGTAGTTTCAGTGAACATGCATGCATGATTTAATTACAAACATCAGCATGCCATTAACAAGTTCAAGTGAATAAGTGGACCTCAACCAGTAGCTAAATGCATTCCAACGAGGCAGGATTGGGAGTGCCGCATGCCCTCACGAGTGGAGAACAAACACGATCGACAACTTTATTGGGCTGCAAAGGGAAGTGAACTGAAGTAACAGTTACAATATATTCAGATCAATATCACTTAAGCCTCTACACACAAAAAAAAAGATCCCCATCACTAGCTGAAGTCTTTCCAATTGCTTACATCAGCACCATGGTCTAGTAGGATCTTGAGAGCCTGGGCATGGCCAGATTCAGCAGCCAAGTGCAGCGGCGTCCCAAGATGGTTGAGAGGATCCACAGGAATACCCCTGGACAGCAGCAGTTCTATAGCCTCGTTGTGCCCTGGATCGCGGTACAAATTAAAGGGAACCGGAACGGAGCGCACAAGCAAAAACTCTAAATGAAACACACAGCGCACCGGAATAGAACATTGCAAAAATTTACCGACAGTTTGTGTATATCTTATTAGCATCTCCAAGAGTTCTCAAAACAATCTTCCATCAATGATTTTTTGCAAGATTGAAGAAAAATTCATGATTTTTGGCAAGATTGAAACAAAACTATCTTCCAATCCATCGTGCCAATATAAGGTGGATGTGGGAAAGAATAAAAAGGAGGACAGGTTTGATACTAATGTACAAGTGATTTAGAAAAATAGTTCTAAAACTCAATGGTTTTGGTAAGAATTTTTGGGTACTCTTGGAGATGCAGATGTTCTAAACTATTTTTCATCAATGGCATGTGAACATGCGAATCTGCTACTAGCATCGACTACATATAAAAGATCGATCTTGAATTAATTCTTGACTATATCAAGCATACAAGTTACACATGGAATTAATGAATTGTAAACGCACCTAACATTGCGGGCGTTGTGCAGAGGCGTGCAACCCTTGGCGTCGGGCGCAGCCGGTCGGTCGACCCGCGGCCGATAAAGTAGGTGAGAAGAGGGACGACGGCGGAGGCATCGAGCCCGCCCACCACCCAACCGGTGTCGGTGGCGATTTAAGATGGCCGCCTCGGGCCGCAAGTGGAGACGACGGAGCGTGGGTTGGTCCGTGACACCGGCGGCGGTCGGCTAGGGAGAGAGAAGGAGAGCGTACGTGCCTTCCGCAGAGGTGGAGTTGGCATCGAAGCCCTTCTCCTCCACGTGTACCGATGACGCCCAGCCGACCGGCCGGGTGCGGCAGGTTACCGACACCGCAATGAGGAGTATGTTTTGGCCCTTGAAGCCGCCACGCCGCCGCAAGTCCACACCGCCGCTTCAGCTTCTACGAACGAAAAAGCAAGCAATGGAGAAATCGATCGATCATCGATAACCAGGCCAGCAAGAGAAGGACGGAGGGAATAGGTAGGTATGGGTACCCTACCCCTTGAGCGAGGGCGACGTTGTTGCCATCGACGACGGCGGACGAAAAGACGCCCATGAAGTTCGGGCGCCGCCATGGCGATTTACGATGGCGGTGTAGGATTTTAGATCCAGATCAGTTCAGCTGGAGTAGTACTCCACTACGGCATCGCGCAAGGGAGGGGAGAAAACAAAAGGGAAAAAGGGGAGTATGAATGAATGGATTCTTCGATTTAATTAATGGACGGAATCGTGAGGGTTTGTGCACACCGGGAAGCCGAAAGACGCCGCCGCCTCCAGCCAGGCTCCAGCGAGCTATAATTTTCCATACAGCCCGAGGCACGGCGGCCCGCCCATGGCCCAAAAATTTCAGCCGACATGAGCTGGCACGGCACGAAAAACCAAGGCGGTCCGACCCAGCCCGATGAGGAATCGGCCCAGCCCAACGGCTACATCCGGCCGCCGGCGAAGGCCTTTGCTCCCGTCTCGTCGACTCCAACTGTTCGACGACAGTCCTCAATGCCGGTGACCTTGATCCCCTTCCACTCGCCCCGATCCCCGATCCGTTTCTCTCCCATTCCCCTACCCCTTGTTTTCCTCCCTTCTAAGCCGGTGATGTGAGTTTTTGCCACTGTCTCCCCCCCCCTCGCCGTCGCTCGCCTTGTGACATCGAATTGCCAGGCCTGAAACTCCAGGATGTACTCCTCCACAGTACTAGACTGCTTGAAAATTATCAGCTCTGTGAGAGACCTATAATCATCAGCTCCAAACTTTTGGATCACAGCCACACAAAAGTTTGCCCAGCTCAACTTCTTGTGAGATCGCTTGAATGCCCGCCACCACTTGGTTGCATTGCTGCATAGTTGCTGCTTTCACCCATACTGACTCAGGAAGAGCATAAATAGATAAATAATATTTGCAATTATCCACCCAGATCTTGGGATCAGTGCCATCAAATTGTGGAAAATGCATCTTAGGGACTGCATGCTGTGGGACATGATCCTCAGGTTGGGTGCTTGGGATGCTTATCCAGGTTGAACCTATGAGACTTCCTTGGTGACCTCTTCGCAAACATGTTGTAAAACTTGTCATGATTAGGATCCTCATCAAAAGCCTCAGAGCCAGAGCTATCACTGCTCTCATTGTCAAATTGTTGTAGAGTTAAATGAGTCACTGCCTGACCATTGGCTTGAACTTGCCTAGCAATAAATTGTTGTTCCATGGAACACTGATCCACCTTTGCATCATTTGCTTCAACTGGGCTTTCGGTTCCTGTGTGTAAGCCCCATGTTCTGCATCCGGGTAAACAAGAGATTTACGGACTCTAATGAATGGCGACCTGAGGGGCTGGGTTGGGGGTCATGGGGAGATTGTGTGTCACGGGGTTTTTCGGAGGTTGTAGCCCTGCCTGTAGCCTGTGTGTATGAGGGTTTTGTGGGAGAGGGAGAGCGGGGCAAGTGAGAAGGGGATGGAAAAATGGATGCGCACCGGAGAAGATGATGCGGCGGGGGGTGGGCCCACGAGTTCAACGGCGGGTGCTCTTCGTCTTCTGTGGTCAACGAGTTAGGAGCGAACACCGAAGAGTCTAGAGTCACCCACACAGGTCTCTCGCTTCAATGCTGAGAAAGCGATACTTGTGCTTCCATGACCTCTACCACCGGGCGTTCTTTCTTTTTTGATTGATGTAATCCGGACTGGCTAGTTGAACTAGCATCCGCAAAATGTATTTCTTCTTATATTGAATGAAAGCTCTATGATTCTCTCAAAAATATGCTTTGAGAAAGCCAGGCTCAGGCTAATCTCAATTCAAGTTCCATTTAAGTTTTTTTATTTATATAAATAGATTGTGGCATAGGCATTTTCTATAACATGGTTTAGGCTTTAGGGTTTCATCTAGATAACAATTTCCTAACACTTTCTTAGAATGAAACTTTACATTGACAAAGATATTTCATCCAAGTTTCATTCCATTGTAATGTAATGACTGTCTCGAACAACAAAATCAAACTCTACTAAGACTAAGTATAATAGCATCGTAAGCGGCTAAATACGAGGTGGAGCAAAGAGGAGAGGGGGAGAAGAGAAACGAATTGTAAACTTACAACCGACTTAGACATAAGAACCTACTAACTTTTGTGAGAGACAAGTGGACCATATAGTAATAATTAAGAGCTCACTACTATAAGAGTGGACTAATATAAGGCTACAAGAAACCTTACTGTCAGCAGCCGGTTGTAACTATTAACCTTGCTCAAATTCCAATTCTAATGTCATGTTTACGTCTAATAATGTCCGTATCTTATTCATTGAAATCAAATAAATGTCTTCCAGTCAAGGGGCTCATGGCTCAATGGTAAAGGCCATTGGTTAGGGGGCTCCCACCCAGGGTTCAAATCCTGGGTGCGACACTTTATCCTGGATTTATTTCAGGATTTTCCGGCGCTATGCATTAAGTGGTAGGCGACGCCCCCGTCGATAGCGAGGGCCAATGGTGACTTCGAACTTCAAGATTTTGCCGGCTCAGTCCTTCGAAGGTGCTCATAGGGGTAGGGTTTGCGACGTGTGTTCATAGGGGTGAGTGTGCGTGCGTGTTGAGCTGCGCCGCCGTTATGCTTGTGTAATCTCAAAAAAAAAAAAAATATGTCTTCCAAATTTTTTACAACATATCTCGTGAATTTTAAAAAAATATGACTAGCGGTAACTAAATAAATGAAAAAGATAAAATAAATTGTGACATATCATGAAAGAACTTTATAAATTACAATTGTTCAGGCCTATTCTTGTGCATGAAAAGGCTAGATCGCCGAGTCCGCACACCGATACGATGATGATTCTCCTTTAGTTCGATCAAGTGTTTGATCTGATTGAGTAGTTTGATCGTTGGGCTGGTTTTTTTTCCCACAAGATATATCGAGGAAGCATTGGTTTCACATTTGATTCTGCGTTCTTTTGTGAATTGGTCCACTTCACTACTATAGTGAAGCTATATTTTATCTTTATCTCCCCGAGCAGCAGTTCCTATGTTAGTAGTGGCTAATCTAGAACATATGTTAGGACTTAGGAGAGACTTATTCTCTTTATTTTCTACATTTAGCCTCTTCTACTAAGCTTCAATGACTATAAATTTGTAGCAGAGGCTTAGGAGGGGCTTCATGCTTATGGCGGTGGTAGTGGGAAACGAGACACAGTTGCCTTTGGTGCTGGATTCACCCTGAGGCCCATGAGCCGCAGGTGGTATTCAATGGCTCTAGCTTGTTCCAGAATTCTTGGGCAGGGATGGCTGCCGCATAGGCTCCTACATTGATGAATAGGAAGCTATTTTTTTTGTGAAATGTTTGGCAAAAATTGCTTGGTAGAGGTTTACAAAAATAGCTTCATGGCTGTTTTTAAAATTAATTTATGTTAGTTTTGTGAGGAGGAGCTAGAGAAGGACATATTTCAACGGATTTGGTTCCTCTATATGAAATAACTCTAGCTTCTCGCAGCTCCTTGCAAGGAGCCCTACAGATAAATGGTTTGCCCAACGATTAAGAGGGATGTTACATGTAGGTGGTCAAAGTATAGTGTAACGGAGTAAAATTTTGAATAATCAAATCTATTTAGTCATAAACCCTAATAATCGCTTGACTAGGTAGGAAAAATAGTTTAACGTTTGTTGTCGGAAAAAAAGCATCAACATTTATATCTTCACTCAAATAGATTTATTATGAATATTACATTCCATGGTTAGTCTAGTCATAATTGTTACACATGACAAATTTTAGGGTGATGCTAGCGCTCGGACGCCCGCGGCCCACACGCCCGGACCATCTCCACCTCCTGCACCGCCTCAGCACAGCCGCGCCCTTGCCTCCGCTTCTGCCTCCGCTCTGCACAGCCCCCCCCCCGCCTCTGCCTCCCGCTCAGCACAGCCCCGTCCCCAACCTCGCCCTGGCACCACAGCTGCCCCCCCCGCCCCTAACGCACTTGCTCCCCCTCCCGCTGCTCCATCTGGAAGCTCCCTCGCCATCAAGCCTAGCACAAGGTGGAGATCCGCGACCCCTACCCTCATCCCCCGTCCCCACGAGCACCCCGGACCATTTCCCCCTCCCCCAATGACATATTTGCTCCCACACTCCTGCAAAAGGCCACTTGCAACAACACAACAATACATTGCAAACATTGGAAAGTCATTTATTGAAACAATCAAAGAAACCCATTGGAACAAAAATATGTTGCAACATTCGATAATCATATATTGAAACATCCAGGAAAATCCCTTGCAACAACCCAAAAACATAGCAACATTTCAAAATCATCTATTGAAACATCCGAGAAAAACCATTGCAACAACAAAAAAGAAAAATACAGGAACAACATGAGCACAAAGCAGCTGAAACAATAAGCACAAAGCAACTGAAACACCAAATAATATATATTGCAACAACACCAACAAAGACACGTTGCAACAACAAAAGAAAATACAGGAACAACATGAGCACAAAGCAGCTGAAACAATAAGCACAAAGCAACTGAAACACCAAATAATATATATTGCAACAACACCAACAAAGACACGCGAGTGACGGACGGTTCTGAAATGAGTGAACATCGTGGGGCCGCATTGCAAAAGCACGACGTGGGCGTGTAGGGAGAGCTGGTGCCGCCGCGAGCGAGGAGGAGCTGTCGCTGCCCCACAGCAACCTGCATTGGCGCGGGCAGCTGTAGTTGTTGCTGCCGCGAGGGCGGTGCCATGGAGGTAGTGGCTTGCACACGGAGGAGCGTCGGCATGGCAGGAGAAGAACCGCCAGATCTGGAGCAGGCCGCCGTCGCCCGTAGCGCGATGTGGGCGTCGAGCGAGAGCCGGTTCCGCTGCAAACGAGGAGGACGAGGGAGGAGCTGCCGCTGCCCCACAACAACCTGCATCACCGCACGGGAAGCCGCAGTTGCGGCTGCGGCGAGGGCAGTGCCATGGAGGTAGCGGCCTATGCATGGAGCAGCGCCGGGTGTGGCACAAGACAAGGAGTGCTCATATCTGGAGGAGGACAAGCGAGTGGACCTTGAGTTCCATGGATGGCTGCACGTCCGGGCGGTGGTGGTGGATGTGGGGAGCGACGGGGCACCATGGCCGTGACATCGGTGTGGGGAAGGGCCAGTGCAACCATGGTCGCACCGTTGCTTGTCAGGGTGGGGAAAAGATGAGATAAGAAAGAGGAGATGGGAGTCACAGCAGGAGAGAGGAGATTAAAAATGCGGTGCTGGTCCACTGCGGGAGCGGGCAGCAGAAGGGGAGGAAATAAAAAGTGCTGGTCCACCGCGGCAGCAAACTAGCCATGCGTCCGAGCGGATGCGCCACGCGTCGGACGTCCAAGGCACAACATTACCACAAATTTTACACTTTCCATTCCAAACTATACTAAGGACACCCTCAATAGTCAATAATACTAGGTAGTTAGTAGCTCTACTAAGACAACTTCTCCAATAATCTTAACTTTTAGCACATAACTCGTAAAGACTAATAGCCCTCACATTACAACTTTATACATGATCTTGGTGTACATGCGTGACACTAGTTTTTATCAAGAGACAGTATTTTGTCTCTCTTCCTTCTAATGAAACATTAAATAATATATATTTAGAGCTAGCTCATGAACTAAGTAGAGAAGCGAGATTGTTTGAGTATTCTATAGATGAGAATTTTATTTTTGACAGCAGACTTTATTTTTATTTTTGGTGCGGTGGGAGTAATTTACAGCTCTGCATGATAAGGCTATATAGTGTGTGTATCTAGGATTAAGTTCATTCTGTCTCATGAACTATTGCCTTTGTTTAATTTTGACCATAATCACAAAATTGTCATACTTTGGCATCTCAACCATATAAAAAGTTCAACATTGACGTCTGAGCTGTTTTTGAATGTTTTTTTTCAGGAAAAATGAATAGTCTTCATAGTTGAGGTGCCAACATAGTACGGTTTTGTGTAGTCAGGCAAAATTAGACAAAAGGCGAGTGTTGAAGGGGAAAATGGACTTAATCAAAAATTGAGACTGAAGAAATTTCTAAAAACAAAAAAGCTGCTGAACACAAAAAGACACAAGAACAGTTCTCCATGGCAAACAAATGGTCAAATGGAATACCGCAGGGTACATACTCTAGAAATTGCTTACGGCAACGAAACGACGACATCAAAACTAAAGGTACCTTTGGAATGCAGTAATATTACAGAATTGTACTAGGATTGAGTTTATTTTTACATAGAAAACCTTAGTAGCAGGGGAAAAAAAATGTCGTGCTCCAAAAAGCGGCCTAAAGCTTGAATAGTTGCATTAATCAACAAGCTTTGCAAGTATGATACCCAACCAGCTCATTTCAACGAACGAAAACACGAGCATTAACATAACCGCCAACGCCAAGTCCACATTTTTTCGTTCTTACATTAACATAGATCTGAAGAGTTCCTGCCTGATAAGCTAACTAGAAGCCAGAGAGTGATCTAAAGAATTCCAATAGGAGCAAAAAGCTAGTCTTTAATGTGCTGCCACAGCACATTTTGACAACTTGATTTAGCGTGACGATCAGCCTCACATGCGCGATAATATGTACTGGAAAGCACCTAGCTGCTCAACGGCCGGTTCACTGCTGCATTAGTTCTTTCCCTGCTCAATGCTGCGTCCATGGCTTCTCTGCAGGTTTTTTTCATCAAGAATCAAACGTAGAAACACCATAAAACAAAGCTGTATGCAAGAGCTATAGTATGTACTATGCAGCATGATCAACAGCTGGAGCCAAACTAAGTTAGTGTCACTAATACCTCAACGCTTCCTTGATCTCCTCGTTGGCAGGGTCAATCTTCAGCGCTTGCTCGAAAGCAACAACCGCCTCCTTGTACTTCTGTAAATCGAGATTATATACAGCATTGAGATCATTACAAGCACGTGCTGGTCAGATTAGGTTCATTGCAAGTCTACTACTGTAACACCCGGCCCAATAAGGATGTGGCCTAGTTAGAGGCCTATGAGTGCTGCACGCACATGTTTAGTACCACCTTGCTGGTTAAGCAAGGGTGGAGTCAACTTATAAGCCTTTGTCTTCCAGCCATATCACCTTCGGGTTAACCCTTTTACACGAAGCGAGGACGAAAGTGTAAGCAAGGTGGTATGTGTACGCGTGCACGCCCCTCGGAAGGGCTGTGCGGTGCGGCTTTGGAGAACGGGGTGTCACAAGTGGCACTGGCTCTAATCGGTCAGAGGACCTTGTTTAACTTGTTAGTGGTTACCGAAAGGCGTTAGGGGAAAACAGGCTGGAAGATACCTAGCGGCCCTAACATGTTAGATAAACCTTTAGAAGGCGAAGACGGGATGTCACAACTACTAACTAAATCGATGCCACGTGAGAGCTAGCTATATATACCTGGAGCAAGCTGAGGGCAGCACCCACGCGGAACCATGCTTTGGCCCAACGCGGACGCAACATTCAGCATTGTTTAGCTTTGATCGCAGCTAGCTTCCCTTCTCTCAGCTTCAGCCAGCATAGGCTCAGGTTAGCCAGTAAGGTGGCGTCATGCGGGTCAATGGCCCTAGCCTGCATCAACAGGTGACAACTTGGTTAGTTATCTCATGGTTCATTTGAACTATAGTAAATTCATATTCAGTGACGTACGGGTTACCATCATCATTAGTTAAACCTTTGACAAATATTTTGACTACTAATTATTAAAATTAAAATACAAACTCGATTTGGTTACATCCTATTGTATTATGGTTCAAAGATATACTTACCCGCGTAAAACAGTACATTGCATAAGCGTAGTCCCCATTAGCAAACGCTTCCCTCCCTTCTGACTTGGCATTAGCAATTGGTTCTACAAACAATTCCTAAAAAAAACGGTTGCACATGTTCAGTACCATGCATGACATGAGAGTTCCAACAGTATGTTAATGATGCATTTTGTTTTGTGATCTACTTTTGTTTTAATATAAAATCTACTGTATGGGTAACCGCCCAGGATTTGAAGAAAAACTAGCAAAATTGCTCAATTCTTAAACTTCACACAGTGATCAAGTTCTGGAAACTATAGAGATGCACCCAAGAAGCAACAACACAAATGGTTGAATGAAAAGCGTGATGACAGCTAGCTAGCATGCATGTATGCTCTACAAACATCAGCTAGCTTGCCATTAACAAGTTTAAGTGAATAACTAGACCTCAACCAGTAGCTTAACACATTCTAAAGAGCCATCAACGCATGCCATCAGGAGTGGAGTAAAAACACGATTGGCAACTTTATTGGGCTGCAAAGGGAAGTGAAATAACAGTTACAATATCCTGATCAATACTGCTTAAGCCACTACAGCAATAAAGAAAGAAACAATCCATCATTCGATAGAGTGTTTCTAATTGCTTACATCAGCACCATGCTGTAGCAGGATCTCAACAGCCTGGGCGTGGCCCATCTTTGCAGCCAAGAGCAGCGGTGTCCCGTGATGGTTGAGAGGATCCACAGGAATACCCCTTGAAAGCAGTCGTGCAACAGCCTCGCTGTGCCCTGGATGTACAGACTAAAGAGGATTGAAACAGAGCATGCATATGCAGATGCAGAAACTCTAAATGAAACGCAAAGCACCTCATCATAGAAGAACACTACTGATGGTTTTTGTTGAAGTGAAATCGATTAGCATCAACTACTATATGTGATGCATGCATATTAATTTTTGAAAGATCCTGTACCTGCCTTTGATTGATTAATAATAATAAGGAGAGCAAAACATCCAATTATATGCGTGAGGAGCGCTTCCCCACTTTGCCTAGGCTTAGTTGAGGCTTATTTCACTAACTGACTACTCACTAACTATGGTAACAGCTGATGGTGCCTTGAGCACATTGCACCCCGCTAGAGCCCATTGAGAGGCCATGTCCTTGATTTCTCTCATGAATGCCGAAGTTGTTCTTCTGTTTCCCCTGAATGATGCATGTATGTAACTACTCTTATATATATCTGATCCAAAGATGGATCTTGACTGATTGACTACGGCCCCCTTGAGAAACGGTTTGTGCTAGCCAACTTTTGTTAAAGTGAATCTAGGAGTAGTACATGCAGAAATTACCAACAGTTTGTGGATACTCCCTCCGTATCACTAATAGAGGTCGTTTTGGAATTGGATCAAACATTGAGAACATAAATCATGAATAACTTTTGAGTTGTTGAGTTTGGAAATGTGAAAGTCATATATATCAATAGATTTGTCTTGAAAATTACTTTCATAAAAAAATACACATATATAACTTTTCAATAATGTTTTTATAGAAAAGAGAAGTCAAAGTTGTGCTTTGGCGACCATGTTGCTGTCCTAAACAATCTCTAACAGTGATATGGAGGGAGTACATACATACTTGACAATATCTTATTAGCATCTCCAATAGTTCCCAAAATAATCTTCCAGTCCATGATTTTTGGCAACATTGAATAAAAAACATCATTTTTCTAAACCACTGGATTGTAACATGTCTCCCACCTTTCCCCTGACATCTTCAGCTACCTGGACTTGCATACACAAAACATGGATATCACTGCAAGAGAAAACTGTGTTTGGCATCTGCTGATTAAGTAACTTAACCAGAGTGTTAAAAAAGAGCAAGGATGTTAGGTGCATCACTGAAGAAATCCAGAGCCAACAGTCCCAGAAAAAAAAAGACATTATGCTATCATGTGTTACGTCCATGTTCAAATATTTCCATCAGACCAAATCAATCCACTACCTGATCCATTTCCAACTCAAGCAATTAAATATGCAAGCAATGTGTAAAGTGCAAAATCAAGATAAAATTTGTATAAAAAATATTTTAACCACATCAAAATCAAGACAGCTAGCTTCTAAATTTAATGACACGTGCATATCCGGATAAAATAATGCAAAGCATATACAATGCAATAAAGTTGTTGTTTATAAGTATGCAGGAAAAAATATGAAGCAAGTGAACATTCAGAATAGCAAATAAGTACACCTGATATTTTTTTGTTATGAAAATCTGCTCCTCCATGTCATTGTTCCCCTCACAAATCACAATCATATCCTCTTTATGTAGCACTCCATGTACCTGCACAACAACCACCACCCTCGACTCCAAATGAAAACTGTGATTTGAAAAGAAAAGGTCTAACCATTGCTGAGGTTCAATGGCACCCAATAGTTAGGGTGCAGTCTTGGTAATTTCAGGCCTGATACCAATCTGAACTCCCTCCAAAAAATCCTCCCTATTTTGCATTCGAACAAAGCATGATGTATGATTTCCTGCGCCACTATACTTGTGATCCGAGATGATTGATATTACACATTAAGATATCTCATGATTACACAACAACAGTGAAAATTATCTGTTGCAAAAACAAAAAGAGATGTCCTAGTTCATAGAAGGGAAAACAAAACAAGGAGCTTCGAGCTACGGAACTAAAAGAGATGCAAATCATAGAAACTGTAGTTCATAGAAGGGAAATCAGAAAGCAAGTATTTTGCAGGTTATAAATCAGTTGCATGACAAATTGTACAATTGCTTTTTTTTTTTTTCCTTTAGGAGGCAAGGCATATGAAAATTACAAGGCTAAATATATAACGAGGATCTTCTGAAACAAGCACCACTTTAACTTACTACACTGAGGGTGATCAGAGATGGAGTTGGGTACTTCTACTACGAACTCAAAGACCGTGTGATCACATCAGAATTAGCAATCCATTTGCCATCACCACCATTGTAGCTGCAAAATATTCTCACATTTGCCATCACCACTATTTCAATATCAGTCTTCTATATGCATGAAAAGCTTGAGCTTCCACAATAAATTTGTATTATAGAAACTGAGCCCTATGTCAGGTGCAGATTGGATGACATGTCCGAGTAAGAAAATGAAGCCTGACAATTTAACAAACTTGATGCACATACGATTTGACCACTTGAGCAGAGCTACTATTAGCCATCGTAGACCGTATCTATCCTACATATAATGCACAAAAAAATTAACTTAAGCACACCCAAAACAATGAACACCTCATTCATATTGAGAAACAAGCATCGCTTGAACTTATTGGGGCTAAATATATAGCAAGGAGCCTCATTTGGTTCGTTTTTGTTCGTTGCACGGTATTAACATTGCTTTCTATTATGTTCCTCTCTCATTTGGTAGGTTTCCTCGGCCCTTTTTCATGTGCGGTATTCCCGTTGTTCTCTATTTCTTTCTTCCCTCTTTATCCTACAGTACTATGCAAACGTAAGGTAAAGCATGCGAAGAGACATTGACTCGAGTAACATTTATATCCGTAAATAATTTGGTACAAAAAGACATTTTGTTTTGACACAAACTCGGGCTTCCACTTTTTGGAATCCTAGAAATCCTGTCCCGTCTCTTCTCAATAGCCACTCCTCTCACGTATCACTCCAGCTTGCTGCCATTCCACCAAGAAAATTGTTGTCAACAAAATTTGTAACTTCAAAGCCCCCTTGAGAAACGGTTTGTGCTAGCCAACTTTTGTTAAAGTGAATCTAGGAGTAGTACATGCAGAAATTACCAACGGTTTGTGGATACTCCCTCCGTATCACTAATAGAGGTCGTTTTTGGAATTGGATCAAACATTGAGAACATAAATCATGAATAACTTTTTGAGTTGTTGAGTTTGGAAATGTGAAAGTCATATATATCAATAGATTTGTCTTGAAAATTACTTTCATAAAAAAATACGCACATATAACTTTTCAATAATGTTTTTTACGTAAAAGATTAGTCAAAGTTGTGCTTTGGCGAATCGTATCGCTGTCCTAAACAATCTCTAATGGTGATATGGAGGGAGTACATACATATACTTGACAATATCTTATTAGCATCTCCAATAGTTCCCAAAACAATCTTCCAGCCCATGATTTTTGGCAACATTGAAAAAAAACATGATTTTTGGCAAGATTGAAGAAAAAAACTATCTTCCAATCATCGTGCCAATATATGGTGGATGTGGGAAAGAATAAAAAAGGAGGACAGGTTTGATACTAAAGTACAAGTCATTTAGAAAAATAGTTCTAAAATTCAATGGTTTTGGTAAGAAATTTTGGGTTTGTGAGATGCGGATGCTCTAAACTATTTTTCGTTGAATTAATTCTTGACTGACTATATCAAGAAAACAAGTTACACATGGAATTAATGAATTGTAGGGATCGTTAACGACCGCATCTGCGGGGCGTTGTGCGGGCGTGCAACCCTTGGCGTCGGGCGCAGCCGGGCCGACGCCGAGGCCGAGAAAGTAGTTGAGAAGAGGGACGACGCCGGGAGCATCGGACGACCCGGCCCAAAGCATCCATTGGGTGTCGGTGGCGACGAAGATGGCCGTCGCTTTGTAATTGGAGATCGATGGAGCTAGCACCTCGGTGGCTCGGTGTGGCGGCTGGAGCCGGAGTCGTGGGTACAAGTACCTTCCGTGAGGTGAAGTTGGCGTCGAAGCCCTTCTCTTCCACGAGGTACCCGCAGACGCCCAGCCGCCCCGTCATGCAAGATCCAATCACCGCGAGGTGGAGCAGGTCTCCGCCATTGACGCCCCTGATGCCGCAGTCCTTATATCTCCCAATTTGCGCTTCGCCAATGCAAAAGCAATGGAGGATCGATCATCAGGTAGCCAAAGACGCACGGTATGTACTACGGTACTCGAGAAATAGATCGAGGGACAGATGGAATAGATATGGAATTGGTATGTGTGTGTGTGTGTTACCCTTGAGGAGGGGAGGTTGCCGTCGGCGATGGCGGGACGTAACGGCGCCCATGAAGGGAGACCGGGGCGCCATGGACGGCGGCGATGATGATATCGGTAGGATGATTTCCTGACACCCAATTCAGCTGGAGTAGTGCGCAAGGGGGAGAACCGGAGAAGAGAAAAGGGGATGGAACCTGGAAGCAGCTGGTATGAATGGATTGTGGATTTTTACTGGGCTCCGAGGAGGCGTCCCCGCGGTGTTAATGGCGGGAATCGCGAGGGGTCGTGCTCCACCGGAATCGAGAGGACAGCGCCACCTCCAGGCAGCAGCTGGGTGGAAAGAACGGATGCGCATGCGCATCGGAGAAGACGGGCGGAGCGGGGCCCACAGCGTTCAACGAAGCAGCCTCTTGGTCTTCTGTTGTCAACGAGTCAAGAGCGGAGTCCAGACTCCAGAGTCGTCCACACAGGACACAGCACGCTTCAGTCCTCACTCCTCAGACCTCAGTCCGACTCAAAGTCAGAGCTAGCCTAGAGAGAAATTGGTTGTGTTTGGCAACTTCTCCCTCCATAAAAAAAAAAAACATCTCGAACGAGATCTGAAGTTTTGGAAGATGTTATCTACTACGTTTAGATCTCCATTTAAATTTACTAGCAAAAGTGCACGCGTGCGTTGTTACGGGAAACAAAGATTGTATATATCAAGCTCCTTCGTGCTCGAACTCCGTGTCGTCGTTGCGGCCCAGCGCTGTGCTCCTCTTCGCCGAGATTCACGCCTCGGTGGCTGCTACCGTTAGCTAGCTCTCATGGCCACACTCCACTTTGCCGCTATCCCAACAACGCTATGTGGCTCGCAACCGCCACCTGAGCTTTGTGTCGTTAGCGCGAGGCCGAGGGTTTCGTCGTTATGAGCCGTGCCCCCGACAAATTTTTGTCGTGGTAAGATCGATCTTGGTTGGTACGTAGGTCTCTCGATCTGTTTCTATTACCTACTTTAGTTTGTAGTAGAGTCGATTTTGGTCCGGGGTGTCTCGATCGTCACAAAAAAAAAAAAAAAAAAAAAAATGTTGCAGTTTATATCTAATAGCTAGTGTAACCTGGAAGATTTTGAGTCAATGTTCATAAAAGCGCTCCAGTTATTTCTATCCTGCATCGTTTGATATCTTACTTTGTTGGTCCATGTGCTTTTTATAGGAATGATCCTATATCAAGAGCTTGAAAACTGCTAATATTATAGTGTCAAATGTTAAGTTCACTACGCACCACGACAAGCCTGAGAGAATTGTGTGTTTCTGAAGAGTAGCCTGCACGGGTTTTCAAAACTGAAGATTACATTAACTGAATGAATATTCTCGAGGATACGATGTATTTTCAAAACTGAAGATTACATTAACTTTCAAATCTAACCTGATAGTATAATCATAATAAATAATGTTTTTGAACAATGCACGTGCCTTTACCTAATAAATTGCTCCCTCGTGAGTGATTAATTATCAGAGACATCTTACTTTGTGTCCAAGCTCCATAACAGTTTGTTTTTAGTTCAGAATAATTACATTTTATGAGGTGTCATGTGTCCAATTCAAATAAGCTTGTGGATGGGTGAAGCTACCTGGGTGCGGGAGGAGCTTCTGCTCCCGTTGGGGCTGGATGCGGCGCCTAGCAGGTCGTGGGTCGGCAACGGCAGCACTCCCATAGCTCCGGCCGCCACAGCAGTGCGGGCAAAGCTTCCACACTCCCGTTTGGGCTGGGTGCGGGATGATGCTGGAGATGTGTCATGGTTCGGTTGCTCAGGCAGAACTAAACGGTGCAGTGGTGCTTCTTCACGACGTTTCTGTATATGAGAGATTGAAAGGGATCAGACATTCAGACTTGTATACAGTGATCATGAGTGGACGACAAAAGCGATGGAACTTACCATGCTGAGAATCTGAGATGTGTTTATGCTGTCCTCAAGCGCCACTTTCGTGTTGCTGCTCGCCGATTGTATAACAATAATACTCAGCTCGTAACTGATTGATTGAGGTTGGGAGTCTACAGAGTCGTGGTGCGCTTGGGCTGCTTCTCGTCTTATATTTCCTCCAGTATGTATACGCTCTTGTTTCCGTTTCCGGATCTATACATACTGAGTCCATTTAGGGGACGTCGTCCCACAGGCAACCAATTTTAGCATACGGTGCGATGGTGACGAGCATCAGCCCACGAACGTTCTACAAGTCCAGGTCGTATTTGCACCGGACTCACCGTAACCGAGTTGGCATAAAAATAGGTGGAAGGGCAGACCCAAAAAAGGTGGACAAGAAATTTTCTCTCTTTATTAGTAGGCTAGCAAAACATGCCCGTGCGATGCTACGGGTTGTTTTAAAGTATCCCTAGTTTATCCTTTACTCTCTCTCATCTCGTTCTCCCGTTTCTCCGACCTCAATGCAGAACGCAAGCATGAAAGCGCAGCTAATGCACGCGACGCTGCTAGCAAAGCAAACGCCAGCTGGGCGGCTAGCTTGCAAGGTCGGAGGCGTGGGCAGCACATGCGGTGTTGCTGGGTGAGGGGCGTCGGGGCGCTGGCAAAGGTGCAGGCGAAGGCCGCCACGGCATTGGCGGGCAAATTTGCCCGCCGTTGCGTTGTTACGGGAGTAAACAATCATCAAACATTAATAGGGGATGAGGACATGTCGCTATATATGTATTTATATATATATATTTTATAATCAATTTGAAAAGCTATAATTTTTATATAAGCATAATGTTACTTATCCAATTAAGTTTGTGTCCTAGGTATAAATAGATTATATTATATATGTATATATAAATCAATTTGAAAAGCTATAATTTTTATATAAGCATGATATCTAATATAAAGAATAATGTTACTTATCCAATTAAGTTTGTATCCTAGGTATAAAATAGATATAGATATAGATTTATTATTTCATGATTTAATGATGATATTTTTAGTGCAATCAGTCACTGTCCCTGAGATATGATATCGAGAAGGAGCAAGGACCAATCCATCCAACGCACCGTATTGGATTGGAACCAAAATTTTCTACTATGAGTTGCAAGAATCAAATGAGTCTCAAATCCATACACATGCATTACCTTCGGAGCTCACAGGAAATCATGGCTGGTTGAGTCAATGGCGTCATCGAAATTAAATTAAATCAATGCAAGTGACCTCTGTTGGCTGGTTGTATTATTATATTGGATGTCGATCATGCAAAGTGCAAGACGTGGGGACGAGAGAAAGTTTGGATTCGTCACCGATGTGGACTTTCATGATTTAATGATGATATTTTTAGTGCAATCAGTCACTGTCCCGAGCTATGATATCGAGAAGGAGCAAGGACCAATCCATCCAACGTCACCGTATTGGATTGGAACCAAAATTTTCTACTATGAGTTGCAAGAATCAAATGAGTCTCAAATCCATACACATGCATTACCTTCGAGCTCACAGGAAATCATGGCTGGTTGAGTCACGCCAGCGTCATCGAAATTAAATTAAATCAATGCAAGTGACCTCTGTTGGCTGGTTGTATTATTATATTGGATGTCGATCATGCAAAGTGCAAGGCGTGGGGACAGAGAAAGTTTGGATTCGTCACCGATGTGGACTCGCTTGGAGATCGGGGACGCGGCAGCCGCAGGAGTCGATAATACGTATGGAAGGCGGACGGGAATAGGCCGAGGCTCGTATGGAAGGCGGACAGAATAGGCCGAGGGTGAAAGCAAGTGCATGCATGCGGAAAAAAAGCCAGGCAGACCCAATATAGAGATATATTTATTTATGTATGTAAGAGTCCGATTTGAAAGAGAGAGGTGGGAGGGCAGACCCAAAAATTTTGGTCAAGAAATTTTCTCTCTTTATTAGTAGGTATAGATATAGATTATAAAAATATATCACATGATTAATCTACTTATTATGGATCATAAAACTGTTTTTTTTGTTCATATGTATTTGGTTGAAATTAAGAATCTTCGACACCTTGAGATACAAGATTTACATTCTTTGTGGAAGAGAGGTAGTACACATGGAGGGGCATTGACATTTTCGGTGGGAATTGACGAAGGGAGCTAATAAGATGATAATTTGACTTTTTAATCTAAAGCCCTTGTTTGGTTGATGGAAGAAAATAAGGGAGGAATTTAGAGGAGGTAATTCAATCCTCTGTTTCGGCTAGGATAAATCTATCTTTTAGTAAGAGCATAATCTTCACCCAATCACCGCACCCTCGTCCAAGGATCACCCCCTTGTCCAAGGAATTAATAAATGTAAGTTAGTCCTCTAAACTCCCATTCTTCTTCCCACCTAAACTCAGCACTCGACACTAATCAAAAACAAAGAAAATTTCAATCCTACCTCCAAATTCTCGTTAGTTTCTTTCAATTTCTCCCAACCAAACGTGCTGCCAATGTTTGGTTTAATATGTCATTGAAATTAACATTAAATCAAAATTTGATATCCTAAACAATGGCATGAGAAGTTTGACTCCACTTTAACTAGTGCGGGCTTTGCTGTTAATAAGGCTGATAGGTGTGTGTATTATCGACATGGTGGGGCGAATCTGTTATATTATGCTTATATGTTGATGATATTCTAATCTTTGGTTCCAACATTGATGTGATCAATGAAGTCAAGTCTTTCTTGTCTAAGAGTTTTGACATGAAAGATCTAGGAGAGGCTGATGTAATTCTAAACATCAAGCTAATTAAGGAAGAGAGTGGGATTACATTGTTGCAATCTCACTATGTTGAGAAGCTTTTTGAGCCGCTTTTGGCTTTATGGACTATAAGCCTTCTCCAACACCTTATGATCCTAGTGTGACATTGAGCAAAAATAAGAGAATTGCTAGAGATCAATTGAGATACTCTCGAGATAATTGGTTCACTCATGTATTTAGCTAGCGCAACTAGACCAGATATCTCTTTTGCTGTGAGCAAGTTCAGTAGGTATATGTCCAACCCGGGTGATGATCATTGGCATGTACTAGAGAGGGTCTTGTGCTATCTTAAAGGTACAATGAGTTATGGCATACACTATTAGGGCACCCAACGTGCTAGAGGGATATAGTGATGCGATCTGGATATCTGATATTGCTCATATCTACGCCACAACTGGGTATGTCTTTACTCTTGGAGGTGGCACAGTGTCATGGAGGTCTTATAAACAGACTATTTTGACTAAGTCAACCATGGAACCAGAACTTACTGCTTTAGAAACAGCATCTGCAGAGGCAGAGTGGTTGCGTGAGCTCTTGTCTGACTTGCCGGTGGTTGAAAAACCGGTACCGGCTATCCTTATGAACTGTGATAATCAAACAGTGATCACTAAAGTGAATAGTGCTAAGGATAATTCAAAGTCAACAAGACACGTTAAAAGACGCTTGAAGACTGTCAGGAAGTTGAGAAACTCCGGAGTAATAACTGTATCTTATATACGTACGGATAAAAACCCGCGCATCCCTTTACTAAAGGGCTATCACGGAATGTGATAGAAATTGCATCGAGGGAGATGGGTATGAGACCCATATGAGTTTACAGTAGTAGTAACCCAACCTTTTTGATCGGAGATCCCGTGACTAAGGATCTGGGAAGAACAAGCTATTGGTAAACTGAGGAGAGTATATTTATAACCCTCTCTAAGTGAAGATGCAATAACTCTCAAATGCGTTGAGGCATCAGATGGCAAAGGTTGGCTAATGCCTTAATATGTTCTATTGGCTTTAACAAGCGAAGATGCGATCCTACTGAGCATTCTTGAAAGAACATACCTATATGAGTTTGATGTTAAACGTCCGCAGTCTATGAGACTTGGGTGGTCTCTAGTAAGCTCATGATGAGACCAGGGAGTATGACGTATATGCTCCACCCACGGGGTAAGGCTACTGGCAGCCAGGTACTAGTGTGGCTTTAAGTAAAGCTTGTTCGCACAAAACTTGCAATTCAAGGCGTAGTCCATTGTTCAAGTTGTGAATAAGTGTAGCTTAAGGACCTAGGCGAAGTTCAACTTCACGGTACGCCCGAAACATTGGTATATTAAACAAAGCGAGAATTGGCAAAACTCTAAATGAGTATTTGAGATCCGGTGGGGGATTGTTGGAATTTAGATGGGCTTGGCCCAATAACAATTTCGGAAATTCCTAGAGAGATCTCAAAGGCACATTCTATTTTTGGTAATCTTGGCCTTCAAGTTGCAGAGTCCCGAACCGACTCTGAGTAGAGAGTCCTAAAATGATCGTGATCGCGACACGATGTTTGGGATATATAAGCAGCCTACCGGCCACGCCAAAGATTAGAGATCTGACATCTTATCTTGGTTTAGAGAGGAGTCCCTTGAATGGACAACCTCTCAACACTAGAAATTGAGATAGAGTTTTTGCCTCTTCTTGTTGTTGCGCCGCCGTAGCTACTCCACCCGATTGCTTTGCGTGCACTAGCGATCGGGCGAAGCCGGTGTCCGGAACCGTCGCGTCTTTGCGATCCCTGGCCGCGGAAGAAGGCGAATAAGGTTTTGGGAAGCGCTCTTCGCGCGATCGCTCCCGATCTTCGCCACGGCTCAGATTCAGGAAGGACACACGGAGGATCGCCCCAGCGCCGTCTTCATCGACGGCTTCTTCAACTTCTTCAGCCAGCCGCCTGACGACGACGGCGACAAAGCGACTGAAGGACCTTGGCGTCGCTTTCGGGAACCTCTTCATTACATTGTCCTCAACGTCAATCGGGTATTCTCGAGATCAAATCTATCTGGTGTGCTAGTTGTGTTTACACCCTTTGCTTTGATCGTGACCTGAGTTTGATCAGTTAATCATGAATTATATTGTGGAATTAATCTGAAAATTGCCTAATATCTCAACTTACTCTTGGAGGTGGCGCAGTGTCATGGAGGTCTTGTAAACAGACTATTTTGACTAGATCAACCATGGAAGCAGAACTTACTGCTTTGGATACGGCATCTGCAGAGGCAGAGTGGCTGCGTGAGCTCTTGTCCGACTTCGGTGGTAGAGAAACCGCATTACCGGCTATCCTTATGAACCGTGATAATCAAACAAAGTGATCACTAAAGTGAATAGTGCTAAGGATAATGCGAAGTCAACAAGACACGTTAAAAGACGTTTGAAGTCTGTCAGGAAACTGAGAAACTCTGGAGTAATAACTGTTTCTTATGTCCAAACAGATAGAAACCTGGCAGATCCCTTTACTAAAGGGCTATCACGTAATGTGATAGAAATTGCATCGAGGAGATGGGTATGAGACCCATATGAGTTTACAGTAGTAGTAACCCAACCTTTTTTGATCGGAGATCCCGTGACTAAGGATCCGGGAAGAACAAGCTATTGGTAAAACCGAGGAGAGTATATTTATAACCCTCTCTAAGTGAAGATGCAATAACTCTCAAATGCGTTGAGGCATCGTATGGCAGGTTGGTTAATGCCTTAATATGTTCTATTGGCTTTGACAAGCGAAGATGCGATCCTACAGAGCATTCTTGAAAGAACATACCTATATGAGTTTGACTGTTAAACGTCGCAGTCTATGAGACTTGGGTGGTCTCTAGTAAGCTCATGATGAGACCAGGGAGTATGACGTATATGCTCCACCCACGGGGTAAGGCTACTGGCAGCCAGGTACTAGTGTGGCTTTAAGTAAAGCTTGTTCGCACAAAACTGGCAGCCAGTGTAGCTTAAGGACCTAGGCGAAGTTCAACTTCACGTCTCTGCCGAAATACTAGGTATATTAAAACAAGGCGAGAATTGGCAAAACTCTAAATGGGTATTTGAGATCCGGTGGGGGATTGTTGGAATTTAGATGGGCTTGGCCCAATAACAAATTCAGAAATTCCTAGAGAGATCTCAAAGGCCCATTATATATTTGGTAATCTTGGCCTTCAAGTTGTAGAGTCCTGAACTAACTCTGAGTAGAGAGTCCTAAACTGATCATGATCGCAACACGATGTTCGGGATATATAAGCAGCCTACCGGCCACGCCAAAATTAGATCTGACATCTCATCTTGGTTTAGAGAGGAGTCCCTTGAATGGACAACCTCTCAACTCTAGAGAATTGAGATAGAGTTTTCGCCTCTTCTTGTTGTTGCGTCGCCAGTAGCTACTCGGCCCGATTGCTTGTGTGCACTAGCGACCGGCGCAGCGGTGTCTCCGAAACCCTCGTCTTTGCGATCCCGCAGCCGGGAGAAGGCGAATAAGGTTTTTGGGAAGCGCTCTTGGCGATGTACTCCCCCGATCTTCTTCACGGCTCGTCGTCCGGGAAGGACACGCGGAGGACCGTCCCAGCGCCGTCTTCATCGACAGCTTCTTCGACTTCCTTAGCAGCAGCCGCCGATCGACGACAACGACAGCAACCTGGAGGACCTCGGCGTCGTTTTCGTGAACCTCTTCATTACGTTGTCCTCAACGTCAGCTAGGTATTCTCGAGATCCAATCTATAAAATGGAGAAAGAGTGCATTATTGTCATGGTATTCGTCCAAGGGGAGTGTTAAGAATTCCTTTAATCACGAAGATTGTAAAAATGTCCCGAAGACGGCATTTTGTTGTACTCTTTTTCCCATAAATGAGTTTTCGAAGTTTCTCATAATGGTTCTTAATGAGACAACAATGTGCAAATGCATTTAACGATAATAATGCACTCTTTCTCCATTTTTCCCATTGGGTTTTGGAGTTTTAACGAGGCATATATTTGTTATGGTATTCGCCCAGGGGGGAGTGTTGGGAAACAAAACCCGAACTCACACGGACTCTTTCCTAGAAGGATAGGAGAAGGATGAATCCTAATCCTAGTCCGTTTGTATGTGGGCTCTTACCATACTCTAGTACTTATTCGGACTATATATACATGGGAGATCCTCCATTGTAAATAACCAAGATTGGATGAATAAAGAATAGTCTCCCCTATCTTGTGTCTACTTGTTCTACTTCTTTCATCTACTACGTGATCATGAGAGGCGGAGGAGGGGGAAGGTCCTAACCGTGATGACAAGTTTCTCAACACTAGAATATACCATTTCAAAATCCACTAAGGAAGAACTATAAAGTATTCAAGCTTGTATAAGTTTGATACACTATCTAGAAAAATGTTGAATATGAACTTATTTTTTTTCCGTAATCCTCTGAAAAGGATTTATTATCTTGAAGGATAAAATTTATTTGTTTTGCATAACAAGTGGTTCTTTTGCATGAAGCATATTGCTCTTTGTTATACCCATATAATTCATGGAAGAATTATAAGCCATACTTTTGAGTCAAATTCAAATGATGGCTTTGTGAGGGGAGCAATTTTACTGAATTTACCTTGAAGGTAATTGAAACCATTAGAATTATAAAGATCATATTTGCTAAAACATTAAAGTTTATGCATAGATTATGAAGATCAATTTCTATTCACGAAGAATAGAGTATCCTGAAGAATATATGACCAAGAAGGTTAAATATTGTACTCTTTTTTCCCTATGTGAGTTTTTACTAGAAGGTTTCTCACACAAGGTTTTTAATGAGACAACATGTGCAATACAATTAATCTAATGTGATGTACTCTTTTCTCCAAGAACCTTTTTTTTCCCACTGGGTTTTCGGATGGAGTTTTTTGACGCAGGCATATGCATATCGTGGTAATCGCCCAAGGGGGGAGTGTTGTAAAACACACGGACTCTTTCCTAGAAGGAAAGGAGAAGGATGAATCCTAATCCTAGTCCGTTTGTATGTGGGCTCTTACCAAAACTCTCCGGCCTTGGCTGGAATATAGAAAAGAGGAGAAGGAGGAATCCTAATCCTAGTCCGTTTATTGTGTGGGCAATTTCCATACTCTAGGACTTATTAGGACTATATATACGTGGGAGATCCTCCATTGTAAAAAAATGAAGATTCAGATGAATAAAGAATAGTCTCCCTACAACTTGTGTCTACTTGTTCTACTTTCATCCACTACATTGATTGTGAGAGACGGAGAGGGAAGGTCCTAACCTACTGATGACAAGTTTCATAACACGTAAAAGAAAATGAGGAATCTTAAATACCGTGAAGGTGTCATCAAAACACTTAGAAAGTGTATGAAAAGCTAGCATGAAGTTAATGATATCCTCTAAGAATACCATAGAAGGTATGAGAATAATGGTGGTTTGGCAATTGAATTATCCCCTAAATGCCAAATGCAAGACTGGATTTGTACCATCAAAATCTCGAAGATTTATAGAATACAATTTGAAAATCCACTAAGGATTAATTATAAGTATTCAAACTCTAGTATAAGTTTGATACACTATCTTGAAGATATTGAATATTAATTTATTTACCCCCATACCTCTGAAAGGATCTATTTCTCTCGAAGGATAATATTTATTTGTTTTGCACAGTTAATTGGTGGTCATTATGCATGAAGCATATTGCTCCCATATAATTCATAGAAGAATTATGAGCCAACTTTTATTTACACACATTTATGAAAAAGTGTGGTTTGAACAATGAAGTTCAAAGTTTGGCTTTATGAGAGGGAGCATATTTTATTGAATCGCCTTTAAGGTAAACCACTAGAATTACAAAGATCAAGTAGATCATATTTGCTAAAAACACCGAAGTTTATGCATAGATTATGAAGATCAACATCTATTCATGAAGAATAGAATATCCTGAAGAATATATGACCAAGAAGGTTAAATGTTGTACTCTTTTTCCCTACGTGAGTTTTTACTTGAAGGTTTCTCACACAAGGTTTTTAATGAGACAACATGTGCAATGCAATTAACGAATGCGATGTACTCTTTTCTCCAAGAACCGTTTGTTCCCACTGGGTTTTCGGATGGAGTTTTTGTGTTATGAATTGTTGTTGAGTGGATGCTAGGTGATATTCCGCAGTGGATGCTAGGTGATCTTCGCAGGGATGCTAGGTGATGTTCCCTAAGTGGGATGCTAGGTGATCTTCCCACTTTCCAACCCCGAGAATCTTTCGGCATAAGGTATACTAAAACCTAGGGTGGCGCCCAAGCTGGTACGGGATCTCGTATGCACTGTCGGGACCAAACCGGATGGGAATGACTATGCCTATCGTGTGGGAAAATTTGTACAACCTCTGCAGAGTTTACTAAATCTATTCGAATAGCCACGTCCTTGGAATGGGCAGATGCTAGGACAGATCATCTATGATTAGTTTCATGATATATGACTAACCTATTTGTGACCATGCGATGTTGATGATATGATATAACGGGGGAACTAGCGAGAGCGGTTTTAGAGACTCTGCTAGGCCCAAACCCTAATAATTATAACCACCCTCTGGTTTGGACTTGCTGAGTACGTTTGTACTCACCCCTCTGTTTTTTACAGATATCGGCACATGTGAAGGTAAGATCGGCGACAAGGTAGAGGACCAGCGTATCATAGGAGTTTTGCGAGGTGTTTTCTTAGGAGAAGGATGTTGAAGCCTAGAATTCATTCATGCACAAGTTTGCACAGGTAGATGCGGGCGGTGTCATTGTTAATCCACTGCTTCTCGGTTGGCTACCTCTCGATATTGTAACCCTCACTGGTGACCCCTTCATCGCCACTGTAAGCCTCTTTCTATCCTGGTGCAAACACGTGTGATTAAGGACCCATTAAAGTGGGGGCCTGACAGCATCACGGCCCAACAAATGGACAATATCCCAGCGTCTAAGGGCATGTACAACCCACAGACGGTGGGTCGTCTGTAGAACCTCGAATTTATCATACAGACAGATATAAAGACGGACCATACAACCCAAGACAGAGAGTCCGTCTGTAAGCTGTTTAATGCTTTGTATTTAGCTTAAGATCAAATACAAATGCATTTGTGTATACCGTTGTGTGGCTATTTTTTCACTCTTGTGTCGTACAAATACAAACCTGGCGAAACAAGGTCAGCTACCAATGCATTTGGCTATTTTTCACAATGGATAGCACATGATTTTGTCAATATAAATAACTTAGCCTATCTGAACTCCATGTGCTGAACTATCTGAAACAATGAACTACTGAACTAGTCACACGCGCACATCCATGAACTATCTGAAACCATGAACTACTGAACTAGTCACACTCCGTGAGTACTAGTTCGATATATATCAGCCTGATTCAAGAATACGATAGAGAAGAGGTATGATACTTTTTTGAAGTACTCACGGAGCTGCATATATATATTCACTAGCTGAAATAAGACAACTGCTACTGCTAGCACTTGTTCATTCAGATAAATGACACATTCATTCAGAAAAATTTATACTGACAAATTATGCAGTACAAACAATAAAAAAATGCATAGAATACTAGCCATACATAGCTGAAAAACTCATTCATTCAGATAAATGACACGTTCATTCAGATCATTGAAACGCTCTTAACTGAAACATTCAGACAAATGAAATATTCAGATAAATTAAAGATTCTAACAAGTAATCTGAATCCTAGCACAACATGCCACGATTCTTTAAGTCCTAGCACATGATCTCGTATGAATGTCCACCGTTTGGAAGAACACTGCTGACAACCTGACATGCGAGCCGGCAATGAAGCGAGCAGAGAGATTAGCACGCAGAAGTATAGAACATGGGCGAGCGAGCAGAGAGATGAGGGGGGATTAAACAAAGATGCGAGCAGAAAGATGCGAGAGAGCAGAGGGCTCGCCGCACTGGAGATTGCAGGTAACATTGTCATCGTTGGACCATTCAGAGGGAGACTGAACACATAACATTTCAGGCACCCGGCCGCCTGACCAGCTTTTCTCCTTGTCGCTCACCTGAGCAGCTCCTCCGCACGCGCCCGTCCGCCCGCGAAGACTGTTGCCACCGGCCACCCATCCGCAAGCCTCTCAATCCTGTCAGACCCAGCGCCACCACGACCTGCCGCCGCCGCCGCCGCCCCAACCACGCGACCTAGGGTACGAGCAAGGTCCGTCGCCGCCGATGGTGTCCGCCCGCGCGGTGAAGTTCTGGCGGGGACGCACGCGGTGAAGTTCTAGCAAGGGGCGCGGGCGTGGGAGCGCGGGATCCAGCCCACCGTCGCTACGAACAGACGACCTCTACAACCCGGCGAAGCGCGTCTGCTCGGCGTCGGGGAACGGGACGGAGTCGTCGACTCCGGAGGCGACGGGCGGGCCGTCTCTACGCGGACGCGGGGAGGTTTTTGCAAAATTGCCGGTATACAGACGCGTCCTACCGACGCGTTGTACATGCCCTAAGCGTGGGGAAGTCCTCCTGATGAGAAGTACAAGGTCCTGCCTACGACAGTGGCTCCATCGTCCGCCTCTAGACACTCGTTCGACGTGCTCATCGGGGATCTCTCTAAAACTGACGTTGAGGGATTCGACGAGGTGTTCTCGGGTCATAAGGGCCGGGGAACCCGGGTGGCATGGAGGTCTGAGCCATCATGGGTGGAAACCCGAGGATCTCTCTAAAACTGACGTTGAGGGATTCGACGATGTATATCTTGTTTTCCTGGAAAAAAATGAATTGGTTGCCTGAAATTGTCAGCAATATATTATGTCTCTTGTCACTAAAGTTAGGTGGACTTAGAATTGTTACACTGCAGCTGCACTATGAGCAAATGCTAAATCAGTCATACTTCCCTCGCTGCAACAAGATGGCTTGTATTTTAGGAGAGGGAGGGAGGGATTTGGTCTGCTGTTGACCACCTATTGTATATCACCACTAGCCACATAAAAAATTTGCCTTTGCTTGGTGCCCAGCTCTTCCAAATTCTCTCCCAAGGCCTGAAATGTGTAGCACCAGTGAAAAAACCCTCATAAGCAGATTTGCCAGAGTAATTCCCTGATGGAGAGAGCTGCCAAACATGTGAATCCTCGACCTTTGTCTGCAACATCACCTCAGAGGTCAGATCCCAAAGCTGTCAGAAAAGAAACTGTAGTGACTCCCTGGATATCCTGAACCCGTCTCAAATCAGTAAGAGCCGCAAACACAGTTCTCTTCTTTGCTCCGTTGGTTACTGTCCCAAAAAAAGGTTTGGGACCAATTGGGCTAAACTCTGACCAAGTCCAGAAAAGTGTGTTTTTGCCATTACCTACTTCTGAGGTCCGACTCTCACAATCCACCTACTATGTTAAGGGGAGCAGTAGGGTGCGAGTTCGGGCCTTTGGTCTTACGGTGCAGGGTGTGGGGAGAATTCTTGTTGTCGAGGGAGAATTCTTGTTGTCTAGATGAACATCGGCGTCGCCTTGAATAAACTTTCCAGAAACTTCTTGAAGCAAAGGGCTTTTCCCAGCGTTGACGCCGATGTTCATCTAGACAACTGGAAATCTCAAGAAAGGTTAAAGAACTGGTACAAAACAAAGATCCAAATTTAGTTCCACCAATGAATCCAAAACATTTGGTGATGAAGTGCAAAGGCACGCATGGGAGGATTAGAGGGCACTGGATTGAGTGCAGCAGTTCATATGGGTTTTAGTTATCAAGGAAGAAGGAATGATGTCACAGGTAATACTTTCGAGCCCTCGTCTATTTAAGTTTATTTTTATTAGTAGTAACTGTGATAAATAAGGAGTCTGATTCCTAAAGCAGGTTAAAGGTGCTTTGATTTTTTTCTTGAATATGTAGAAGAGCTGCGTATCAGTGCATTAAAGAGAGAAAAAGGATTAGCCCCTAACAAACACCGCCTCACTCTAGGTCGAGCTTTGAGGGGCTGAAACAATACATAAGAGGAACTAATAGACAACTGAGAAAGGGTTGAGAACTGACCACAGAGACCACCTAACTAACCAAACCAAGATAGGCTAACCTAACTGTTGACACAAATTAGGGTTCGCGCCAACACACCAAAGAAAGAGCTAGATCGCTTCTACGTGGGGGCAAGCCGAAATCAGGAATCGGCAAGCACCTAGGGATATCCACACCTGGACCTTGTGCCTCCAACGATGAGCGCGATATACAAGACACGTCGTCGGAGGAGCCTCGTCGGGAGCGCGATACGCAAGACACGCCCGGCGAAGTCTCTTGAAACCCCGAAACCCCACACACGGGGGAGGGACCCCGTCCGGGCGTGCAGCGGCAATGGGCTGCCCTAGCCGGCCCTGACCGCTCTAGGGCGTTGTTGGTTGTCGATCACCTGTTCATGGCAGCGGCAACGAAGAAGAAGAAGAGGAGAGGACGAAGAGAAGGATTAGGGTTTGGTAGTAGTGTTTTGACGATTGGATGTAGATGGGATCAAATCGGCAATGAACCCCTTCAATATATAGGGAGGGTGGTCTTATCCTTTTAGGAAAGCGCCCCAAGACGTTTCCAAACAACAAAAACCGACCTAAACTCGTTTGGAAACAAACCGAGTAAGATACGATTCGGACAGCCCCTAAAACCTGGCTGGCCCAGGTTTGGTCTTGGCTTGACCTTTTGCGCCATATTTTGCCTTAGGCCACTTTTTGGGTGTGAACATATGCCCCCTGTTTTCGGGTGAGAGGTGCACGAACCTGAAAACAAAACAAGAAAAAACCAAACAACACGAATGCCCATCGTATCGGGTTGTCCGTTGGCTAAGGGCTTATACTATGTATCGGCCATTTTGTTCTAAGGGCGATGCATGCATCGGCCATTGTTTGGAGAGCACTAGGCCTCTTGCCAAACACTAGGGAAATACTTTTTCAAATACCTCCCGTTAATCGCCTTATCTTGGCATTTTCCATCACTTGTTGACTCAAGCACATAGGAATTCCCAAATATCACTTTGACCACCTTGAAAGGACCTTTCCAATTGGGTGACCACTTGCCAAATTGATTGCTCTTCGACCCTATCGGTAATATAGTTTGCCAAACTAAATCACCGATTTGGAATGATTTGCTCTTGACTTTCTTGTTGTAGGCTCTTGCAACACGGGCTTTGTCTCTCTCAATTTCCTTTAGAGCTTGTATTCTCTTGTCGGTTACCTCATCGATGTTGTCCATCATCAAATCATGATACATAGTAGGAGATAGATCATTTTGCTTAGCAAATCTATATGCATCCAAATTTACCTCAACGGGTAACACTGACTCTTGACCATATACCAACTCATAAGGAGTAACTTTTAGTTGCACCGTGCCTCGATATGCGATGAGCCCACAAAGCTTCCGACAAGACCTCATGCCACCTTCTTGGATGTTCTTCTATTTTCTTCTTAATAAGCTTAATCAAAGTTTTGTTAGTTGATTCCGCTTGACCATTGGCTTGAGCATAATACGGAGATGAATTGAGCATCTTGATCTTATATGATTCGGCAAAATCCTTTACTTCCTTCGCCATAAATGACGTCCCTTGGTCCGTAGTTAATGTTTGAGGAATGCGAATCTATAAATAATGTGCTCTGTGATAAACTCAATTACCTCCTTGTGTGTCATGTTCTTCAATGGAACCGCTTCCGACCATTTAGTGAAGTAGTCGGTAGCAACCAAGATGAACTTATGCCCCTTCGAAGATGGAGGATGAATCTGTCCAATGAAATCCAAGCCCCAACCACGGAAAGGCCACGGTTTGATGATAGGATGAAGCATAGCAGCCGGCACTAGCTGAATATTCCCAAACGGCCGACACTCTTCACAACCTCTCAGTAGTAACGAAAGCAATCGGCCATCATAGTAGGCCAATAGAAACCAGCCCGTCTCAACAACCACTTCATCTTCGAGCCGATTGATCGCATTACCACAAATGCCTTCATGAACTTCTCCCATTGCCACTCGTGCTTGATCAGCCCCTAAACACTTTAGCAACAAATCTTCGGGCGGTCCTCCGATATAGCTCACCATTATGTAATGTATACTTGAAAGCAAGCGTCGGATATTCTTGTCAACTTTAGCACTAGGATCTTGCAAAAAAGACAAGAGAGGTGTTCTCCAATCTTCTAAATCGGTAATACCATTGTCTAAGACAGAAATAGACCAATTCAAAAGAATTCTACCCTGCTGTCCCAAATCATTAGTAACATCGGTTTGTCCAATTAAATTTGGTCGAGCCGAATTTTTACTAGAATCTGAAACAAACAAACTTTCATGCATCGACAAATGTTGTAAATGAAAATATTTATCTTTTACCTCAAAGCCGGATGCCTCTTGAGCAAGCAAGTTTGCTCTTTGCACACATTTTATATGCAAATATCTAAAAGCATGATTAACACCATTAATCGGCCAAACTTGACAAAGTAAGGCACGATTGAAAAGCGCATATAATCGGCTCAAATATGATTGAACATTAGCTACGATTTAAACATGCATAGATTCAATCGGTTGAACTTGATAAACAAATAAAAACCATGATTAAATATACGCACAATCGGCTAAGTTTGTCAATCATATATATACCTACGCTTTCCCCGTGCCTTAAGTTACCAAAGTAAAATTCTCTAGGGGGCTTCTTCAAATAGCACGATGGTTATAAATATTCATCGGCTATATTGCATGCTCGAGGCGATAACAAAGTATCGGCCATACCAATTCACACAGGGAATATGCATGACCGAAATAAAATATTTCGGCTCTTGATCATTGATAAAAGCGTGATAATTCGACATCCCTCCAGAATATAAAGACCCATACCAAGAATCAACATAAGAATATGAGGGATAACCATGCATACCATGAGGTGAATTCCACATAAGCACGGGCGAGAGAAAATGGATGACGCCATGACCAATGATTTTGATGATTTGGTGCAAACCTCCAACTTGGCAATTGTGTCTTGAATCTTTTTCTTCTATCTTTTGTCTTCATTGCACCGCTTGCTTGATCATCATCCTTTCGATCTTTAATGCTTCCTTTAGGGACCCATGCTAAGCCCCTTTCTCTTAGCTTCTCTGCGCTACCGAGCTTACGCAATTCTTTTTCGGAAAAAGTCTAGATCACCCCAACTATGGGGTGGAATATAACCCCCAAACTGAAGCGGTCTAATTTACCCTCTGAACTTCCAAAACCGTCTACTTTACCCCCCCGGGCAGTTTTGGACGACGGTTTGCTACAAGAACCATGGTGTGTTTGCTATCGTAGCAAAACCGCCGCCCAAAAACTGCCTGTGGGGTAAAGTAGACGGTTTTGGAAGTTCAGGGTAAATTAGACCGTTTTTATAGTTTGGGGGGTTATATTCCACCCCCCATAGTTGGGGGGTGATCTAGACTTTTTCCATTCTTTTTCTGCCACCTTGGTAAACCGATTGAGCATGTCGGTTTTGTCTTCATTGTGGGAAAGTGACAATTCTTTCTTGTTCTTAGGTACTTTTATCTTCTTTTGTTCAGATTTAGTACCGCAATATAAATGGCTGAATTTTCAACTTGTTTACCATCAATAGCCAGATTTTTTCAACAATGTAATCGGCTTTTCAATGGTGACATTTAAATCTGAATTTTTCTTTTTTACGTCCATCATACTTCACGCGGTAAACTTGCTTTACCACCTTCCCTTTGGCACAACTACGGACCGATTTTGATCAAATCGGTCTTTGTAAGATGATGACTCTTTCAAGCGTTTGAGCTGCATACTCCGCATGTTGTGGCTCGAAATATGACGGAACATAAACCTTCCTTTGCCAATGTTGTTTTTGAGGATTATGCTTTGGAGGCAACTTTGATGCTTGGGTTTTCTTTAATCGATTCGCTCCCCTATCTTTGTATATTTAGCTAGAAGCTCTTGAAGCTAAGCTTTGGTCTTCTATTGCCTTTTTCTTTGTCATGCTTCTTGCCTCGCTAGCTTTATGAGCATCCTCCTTTCCTTCATCTTGATGGGCCAGGCTTCAAAGAAGGACCTCCGGCCGATTCCTTTTTGCACAATGGAATTAATCGTCTTTTTGGTAGAGATGGAAAGATTTTACTTGCCCCCGCCGTTTCCCTAACATCGAGCAATATTGCTATCCTTTGAAACATCAATTTTAATTTCATGGACAACAATTACCTGTCTTCACTTGAGGGTCTTCCATCTCTCTCTTGAGCGTTAGAGCCTTGAGCTCCAAGTGAATCGGCTAGTAGTGCAAGCCGATTCAAAACTGTTTTTAAGAAAGGCCCGATTGAATTTAATCGGTCCACTTGTTGAGCTTCAAAAACCTCAATCGGTCATTATCAATGTCCGATTGGATCTCATGATGAAATACATTGCAACTATGAGTATTATGATCAAATGAATTACACAACTTGCAATATATAAGCTCTTCCAAGTTCTGAATTGATGACAAAGCATTGTGATTAATATGCCTAATAAATTTACTTTTCAAAGAAAATGTTAAAGACATGATCACGAGATAGAACCAAAGGTGAGCATTAAATTTGTAAGCCGATTTTCTTGTAGAATCGGCTTCAATGCTTTAAGTGCGAAAAGATTAAATTTAACACCAATCCATTCGACCGCACCTTTACAATCATCTTTCATGCCGAATTAAATGTAGAACAAACATCGGCATGAGCAATATTCTTCAATCTTAGCCCCGAATCATAAAACCCAAAGTAATTACATAACTTATATCTCATTCGGGACCAAGTATGAATTGAATTTAAAGTAAGTAAAGCAATCCACATACATGTATAATTCACATTAAGCATTGGGAAAAACTTTAACTTTAACAAAACATTATCATCGGCCTTCCAATTGAAGACAACATGTAGGTCGATGCAATCTTGTACCTGAGTGACGAAAGATGTAGCAACCAAGGTTTTGCTCTCACCATTAGCAATACCTTTGGAAAGAGTTTGTGTGCTCTTTTCGAACGTCACTAATTTCCTCCTCAAGCTCTTCTCGTGTCTCGACGCCCACCATAGTAGTGACAAAACTTTTCGAAGTGCTTGTGGAAAAGTCTACAACAATAGAATCGACTTAGCCGACTCGGAAGTCGCCAATGCCAATTCATGCTCAATGGCAGCAACTTTAGCCAGCTTCGGTTGCCCTGGGGTGGGCTTGGCTAACTTGATTGGTTCTTTTTCATTGAAGCACGATTGGCCATTGCTCAATCGGCTATGAGGTAAGCACTGGTGCCCATTTTGAGTTTCACTAGCACACACTCTCCTTTGTTGAAGATTTTGACATATTAATGGGCGAGGAACCAATACTTCACCTCTATGTGTGTGCTGCACCTTTTTTTTCTTATAAATAGCTTGACCGATTTGAGCAATTCGGTCTTGCTGATTTTTTTGTTCACTAGCCCCAAGAATTGATTCCAGCAATCCCTTTTGGACAATGACACTAGTGGTTGACCTCTGCTTATGAATGGGACTTTGAGCTTGCCCCCGATCCCGAAGACTTGATGGTGATCTTGAGGCTTTCCCCCGATTATCACTAGACTTTTGTAGCACCACCTCACGATCCAAGATTTGCTTTCTCTTCTTAGGTTCTTTAGGCTCGCCGATTATGACATTTTTCCAATAGCGGAATCGGCTTGCCCCGGTCGAATTAAGATGGTCGGATTATTTTTCTCCAAGATTTCAGCCATCGAAGGTGTCTTCCTGCAAGGTAAAGAATGTGTATCTTCTCCTAAACTGACCTTATCGGTTTTCGCATAATCGGAGAGACCAATTTAGCTTGATTATGAGAAGCAATCGGTTCAGCCGACTTACAAGTCGGTTTAACCGATCCAACGCGGCGTGTCATGAGTAGCATGTTTCTGATTTTCCTCGCACTTTTCTGTAGTGAGGTATGCCTTTTGATAATCAATTAGCCATCCTGCCTCAACCATTGTCCTAATTTTGATTGGCCTTTTTCTGTGTTTCTTCCGAAGAATTCATAGAACAATTTCTCTAGAATAGACCATGACCAAACAGAATTTTCAGGTAAAGACGTAAACCATGCAAAGGCAATACCAGTGAGAGATAAAGGAAAATTCTGTATTTTCATATAGTCTTCTTTACTGGCAGAACCCAATTGAGAGAGATATGCATCAATATGCTCCATGGCAGTCCTACCACTTTCTCCACAAAACATATGAAATTTAGGTACCCGCCAATCATTAGGATATTCCAAGTAATCATAATATAGCATATAAGGCATGGTATATGCGGGCACCCTCCATTTAGAAGATCCGGGTGGATTTCCGGCATGACCGACTGTTGATTAGCAAAGTTTGCTTTGAGGAAGTCAAATACGGCTGAATGATAATCAACATCTTCCCCTGTATCTTGTTGGATTTTCATTAATTCGGCTAGAATTAAATGAAGCCGAATTACGAGAATAATCACTATCATAGGGCGCTGAAGTTTTATTGATTCGGCTATGGTTATTACGCCGTAGCCGAATCATGAGTATCAATACCCGCATAAGATGTTGATTTTGGAGAGCAATTTATTTTGTCATAAATCGGCATGTCACGTTGTGAACTTATAGCCGATGGCGCATATGTGACATGTTGCTAGAAGAATTAAAACTCAATAAATTTTCAGCAATCATCGGCTCTGGACCATAAGGTGCATAATTATAATGTGAAGAAAAATTATCAACTGAAGTAGCTGATGAAACATATCGGTATTATCAAAACTAGCAACACTATCATAAAAATTTATATTACTTGCATAATAATTATTAGAATTATCATATGAATTTGCAAGCTTTACCTCAGGCATGGAGTAGTAATATTGTGATGGATCACCTCGGTACTCCATGTCTTCTTATAATTTTCTGATTTCGAAAATATACCAGTTCACTTGATACAGCAAGGAGCGCGACTTTGATTTCCAGCACACCGAGAGCAATCGCAATCGAACCAGCTAGCTGTCTCCACGTGATCTGAAGGTCCCTTGTGTATGCATATATATGTGGAATAATATAATAATATTTACTCGATGGCAGGATGGAAGAGCTTTCCAATTTACTTCAGCTTGCTTCGTGTCAGATGTGATGACCTGCCAATAAAATCGAGATGAATACGCAGCAGCCCGATGAACACAATCGGTCTTAAGCCTGATTGGTTGTCTGGACAAGATACGATCGACCGTGTGGCCAGATTTTACTGCGATCAGGTAAAGTAAATGATAGATCGATCAAGAATATGGCTAGGGTAGATAGATTCGGCTGCAAAGTAGAGCCGAAGCAATTCTTCTCCCCAGCGGAGTCGCCAAAAGGTATGTTGACACAAATTAGGGTTCGCGCCAACACACCAAAGAAAGAGCTAGATCGCTCTACGTAGGGCAAGCCGAAATCAGGAATCGGCAAGCACCTAGGGATATCCACACCTGGACCTTGTGCCTCCAACGATGAGCGCGATACGCAAGACACGTCGTCGGAGGAGCCTCGTCGGGAGCGCGATACGCAAGACACGCCGGCGAAGTCTCTTGAAACCCGAAACCCCACACACCCGGGAGGGACCCCGTCGGGGCGTGCAGCGGCAATGGGCTGCCCTAGCCGGCCTGACCGCTCTAGGGCGTTGTTGGTTGTCGATCACCTGTTCATGGCAGCGGCAACGAAGAAGAAGAAGAGGAGAGGACGAAGAGAAGGATTAGGGTTTGGTAGTAGTGTTTTGACGATTGGATATAGATGGGATCAAATCGGCCATGAACCCCTTCAATATATAGGGGAGGGTGGTCTTATCCTTTTAGGAAAGCGTCCCAAGACGTTTCCAAACAACAAAAACCGACCTAAACTCGTTTGGAAACAAACCGAGTAAGATACGATTCGGACAGCCCCGAAACCTGGCTGGCCCAGGTTTGGTCTTGGCTTGACCTTTTGCGCCATATTTTGCCTTAGGCCACTTTTGGGTGTCAACACTAACCCACCACCGTGACTCAGCACCAGCGTGCGCAGACCATGCGCTCGCACTAGGCACCAAAGATGATGCTCATCTCTGAACTCTTTAAGCAGCCTAGTGATGGAAGGGCGAAACCCTTCAAAAACGCAGGCGTTTCGGTGCTCAAAAGGGTCCACGAGCCTAGAATTCTCTTGATTGCTTTCTACCACCAAGCTGCCAATGACTTCTCTATTCTTGTGGGAGTTTGGTCATGTAGTCCTAGAGGACTGAGCATCCGTGACCAGAATTCCTGAGCAAAGGACGCACGTAGTAAGCACGTGCTGGACCGTCTCATCTTCCTGACAGCGACTTGGGTTAGGCAAACCTCTCATTGATAATCTATCTTCTGTCCAGCACCTGTTCCAGATCGCTAACCATAGGAATAGCTTCCACTTTGGAGGCACCCAGGATTTCCAAAGTCATCGCCATGGTTTGAAGGTGATGGATCCACTGAAGAACGCCCGGTATGCAGATTTTGAAGAAAAATGGCCAGACCAATCCAGTCACAAACATGGACATCGGCATCCTGAGAGAGAATCACCTCATGTAGAATATCCTATAATTGAAAGAATTCAAAGATGCCCACCATTGAGAGCCCCCTCTGATGTCAGCTGGTCAATCATGCTCATGAAGGGCGTCAGCCACCGTGCGTTCCCTCCGGATTTGGGAAGGCACTGCAGCAACAACCGCTGGAGCTAGATCTTCTAAACAGCAGTAAGCCACTTATCCTTCCAAAATAAGGTATTTCTACCATTCTTGACTTGAGATTCCAAAGCAATGTTGAAGAGAGCCACTGCATTTGGATGAATGTGCGAGTCATCGAGGCCAGCCCATAATCGATTGGTGTCTGTCCTTTTCAGCCATAGCCAGCGCATTTGCAGAGCCCAACTCATAAGCTCGAGGTTAAAAATTCCAAGGCCACCCAAATCAAGGGGTCGCTGGACCTTTCCCAAGCCACCAAACAAGCACCACCATTTACTTGCTCTCTTCCCTTCCAAACAAAAGCTCTTCTTATCTTATCAATGGCACACAAAAACCATTTTGTCACCTTGATCGCTATCAAGACATGGCTGGAATGGCTGATAGGACAAATCTTACCCAGGTAACTCTTCTTTCCATGGACATGAGTGCAACATGCCAACCAGGGAGCTTATCACTGATCTTTTCTATCCATCTGAGCAATTTTGCCTTCCCTATTTTTCTTGTTGAGACCGGCAGTCCCAAGTAAGTGCAAGGAAAGTTTGCTGTTGTGCATGGCAGAGTAGAAGTTACCACCTCCAATTGTGTTGGCTCACAATGAATAGGTACAACACAACTCTTCTGTAAATTTGTTCGTAGGCTAGAAGCCTCACCAAACCTGTCCAAGATGCTCATAGTGAGGTTCATCTCACCCTCCTGTGGCCGAATGAAGAGGACAACATCATCAGCATAAAGAGATATGCGCTGACCCGAATTGCCTCATGTGAGCGGTTGTTGCAACTCTAAATCTCCAGCCTTTGTGAACAAACTGTTTATCACGTCCATTACAAGGATGAATAACATTAGAGAGAGGGGGTCTCCTTGTCGGAGATCTAGCTGGTGTCTGATTTCTAGACCTGGTTCACCATTAAGAGTTATCCGGGTGTAATCTGTAGACAGCAAGCTAGCAACCAGATTACACCATACATGTCCAAAACTCAAATGTGTGAGGACTTCCAGTAAAAAGGCCCACCTTGTCAAATGCTTTATGCCCTGTTTGGATGTAGATATTGAAGCCTGGAATTTAGAATTGGTATTGGGTGACTTCAATACCTCCTGTTTGGATGTTCTTGGTATTGGAATTGGAAATCTCCTCCAATGCCAAGAGGTATTGGGCCTTCAGCCGAACCCCATCCCTCAATTCAGACCCCTTCCCCTCTCAGATTCATCGGCATTCTCTCATCTCCCTCTTGCAACTCCACCGCACCTGCGCCCCTTCCCCTACTCAGTCGCCGGGCGAGCTGCACCGGCCACTACTCCCTCCGCGGCCCGAAGTCGTGCCCAAGCTGCGCCCTACCATGCCCCGCCATCAAGGTGGTCAGCGCCACCACGGCATGGCTGCCGTCGAGAAGCCTAGCTCCGTCTAGCCATGGCTTCTATCCAGATCCGCCCAAGTTGCGCCCAGCCATGGCCGCCCCGTTTAGGGTCCAGCGGTGCTCAGCCATGGCCGCCGCATCTGGGGACAGCGTTGCCTAGCCTGGCCACCACGTCGAGGGGGCTAGAGCCGCCTAGCCATGACATCCCCTGGCCTGGTGTGGAGAGTTGGAGAAGAGGGTCAATTCCAACTAGCAATTTCATGGGAATCCAAACAATAGTTTTGGTATTGCAACCCAATATCAATACTACTCTGATTTGGTGTTGAAGCCAATTCAATGCCAAGGCCTTCAATATCTACATCCAAACGGACCATTAGAGATATCAAGCTTTAGGAAAAGGCTGGGAACTCGTGGCGGTGAAGGAGCTTGAATGTTTGCTGCACCAAAATGTAGTTATCATGAATACAATGTCCACGCACAAAGGTGCTTTGATTAGCAGACACCAAGTCGCTTAGTAGAGGAGCCAACCGGTTTGCCAAGATTTTTTGTTATTAGTTTTTCAAAACTATGAATGAAGCTTATTGGGCTTAAAAATCCTTGGGATGCGGCGCCTCGGCCTTTTTAGGAATAAGAGTGAGGTATGCTGAGTTGAGCAGCCATAATTTCCTTGAATTCCCTTGTCGCACGTTGATGGCAGCCATGAAGTCAGCCTTTATCAGTTGCTAGCATGATTTATAGAACCGACCAGTAAATCCATCTGGGCCTGGTGCTCTATCACCCGGCAAGGACTTTGGCACATCCAAAGCCGATAGATCAATTCTTTCCCTGTGGAAGAAATTAAGGTCTAGGGTGTTTATGCGGGTCAAGGCGAGTGCCAAGGCCATCAAAATATGGGGGCTGATTGGTTGGCATCCAAAATTTGACCAACCAAAGATTTGGCAAGCCATGGTTTTGGCTAACTTTTAGTAGGCTGCCAAAACTTAGAAACCTCTCACATTTAGCTTGCCAAATTCATGGCAAAAATTTTTACCAAGCTTTGGCTTGCCAAATTGTTGGCATGACAAAATTTGGCTACAAACCAAACAGGCCCATGCAAGCATAACATCCCGCTGTCCTCTTGATTGGTGACAATTGATCACCACACATGAGTTTGGGCACAAAATGTTTCCTCTTGCGGAAACCGGCCCATGAAAAAGAGCAAGTGTAGGTATCGCCATCTTTTATGAACCGGATGTGTGACCGAAGGCGCAGCAATTGTTCTCTCAAGGAGGCCAGCACAAGACAATGTTTTTTTTAATGTTTGTCTCAACCAGTTCTCTGCTCTGTTTAATTGACGATGATCCTGATTTCTGAAGGCGTTATTTTTAAATGAAGGTCACAATATACATTGTTGATAATAAAAAACTATTGCTTCTATTTAGATTAAGAAAAACAAGAGTGAGATGTCCAATTGAACATCTCACTTTAGTAATTTAACATTCTCCTAAGTTACATCTCGCTGGCATTAATCTAACCTAAGTTACATCTCGCTGGTATTAATCTAAAAGCTAACCTTGCTACTTTATTTTGATTGTTTATTACTTTTGTATAGGACTTGATCACTTTGTACAAGGTTTCAGATTTTTCAACTATAAAGCGAGATGACCATAGGTCCATAGCAAGAGCTTTGGCTGATGGACATCCTCTCGCATTCTGGGATATACATTGGGAAGAGGATTGCAAATTTGAAATACTGCAAGTTGTACAGGCCGCCTAGTATTTCCCCGCCGCAAAAAGAAGTGACTTCTCCAGACTTGCATGCTGTAGTTCTTATTGGAGCATGCAGAAAGAGTGGAAAGTGGTATTACTTTTTCATGAACTCATGGAGGACTTTTTGCTGGCGGCAAACCTTCAATGGAATAAAGCTACGAAATGGAGTTGGGAAGGTCAGAGCAAATAAACTCTGGAGGAATGTGATTAGTATATCCTGCTTCAAGGAGTCTACGACTTGTAGGAGCTTAGAGCATCAGGATAATATCCCAATAACTGAAAAAAACATATCTCTAATTCGTTAGTAGCGCTTTTATATAATGTGATGTGCAAATTTATGAACCTTTGTACTATATGGTATCTATTCAGTTTATCAATGTTACTCATTTTATCTACTATATGTTGTTTTCAATTAGCTTGATTAAGTGTGATTTATCAATGATTAATGGAAAAGGTGCAATTTAATATCCTCATGTATAGCCTAAATCTGAATAATAAACCTTAAAGAAACAAATGCTAACCCCTGGATTTCCCAAAACAGATCACATTTCACCTTGAATGTATCTGTTGAACTGGAATTAGTTACTTGATTAGTTTGCAGTCTGGTTTTACTGACGGTCCAGAACACCGCATCACTGGTCGATGAATTACTTGGTTAGTTTGCAGTCTGGTTTTATATGTTCATGATGTATATTAGGGTCACTAAAGTTAGGTGCCACTTAGAATTGTTACACTGCAACTGCACTATGAGCTCTAATCTTCTAAAGGAGCCGGGGACGGCGAGGCGCCGCCAACGCACGCTTAGGCGTCGGCGGACGCAGGCTGAAATTGTTAGCAATATATTCTGTCTCTTGTCACTAAAGTTAGGTGCCACTTAGAATTGTTACACTACAACTGCACTATGAGCTCTAATCTTCTAATCTCTAGAAACCTTAGTACTAATCTCTCTTTCTAATTTAAAGTGGATCTAAACTCTGAATTCTAGACTGAATGATAATGAATTGGGGTTTCAAGGATGAGCTATGCCCTTTCTTATATAGCCTTCTTGAATGAATCTCGGTCCTTGGATCAAACCAACTTGATTGGACGGCCAAGATCTACTCCTTAGGTCGGTTGTGGGAACCTTCCAGAAGCAAGACACGTGGACCCTCAGGGGGGTGCCGCGTGGCCCCACATAGGGTGTCGCCCAGCCCCACCTGGTGACGGGTGGGTCCCGACCTTCGCGAGCTTCTTTGTTCCTTCATTTAGGTCCTTGGAATTTGCATTAATGCCCCGGATTTAGTCCTTTTCTTCTGGTTCTCATTTTCTCCTCTTTTCAGCTCTTTTTCCGGTGTTTTCTAGATTCTTCCCTGCAAAACATTGTATGCACCAAAACTCGTGGAAATCATTAGTAATAACAATAATATTTATCTAGCATTGATCCTTAGTTGATAGTATAAAACATATATAAAATTGATCAATAACTACCATCAACAGGCCGTTGCTAGGCCGGATCATCTATGATTAGATTTCACCTAACTTGTTTAATTTGCTTAACTTGTTTAACCTGTTTATGACCTGTTTCGACGATAACGGTAAGAGCTAATCGGGTACTAGTGAGAGCGGTTTTAGAGTCTCTGCTAGGGCCCAACCCCTAATAATAATCACAATCCACCCCTTAGTTTGGACTTGCTGAGTATGTTTGTACTCACCCCTTTATTTTTTACAGATATCGGCACCTCAAAAGGTAATGTCAGTGATAAGATAAAGGACTAGCGTTTCGTAGGAGTTCGCAAGACGTTCGTGTAGTCCAGGACCAGTCCAGCTGCATGGAGTCGCGATGGACCAACGTCACGCTGTACACTAAGCACTAGCTGCTAGATCGATCTGGATGAGCTTGCTGTACCCATGTGTTTTGGTATTGTATTGTATCGAGTATCATGTACATTTACCCATCCTTTAATTTATTATGTATATACTATCGAAGAGGATTAAATAAAGATTTTTGCTTCCGGTGTTCATTTACATACTACAGGAGCTAGTCTAAAAAAATCCTGACAGCTAAAATCTTTAGGAATGACCCCAAAACATGTTAGGAATAAGTTCTCTTATGGCCGGTTGTCAGGAATTGCCTACTTACCAGTTGACCGTGTTCCCCTAGCCGTTTGGGAAAGA
Source organism: Hyparrhenia diplandra (assembly GCA_015847255.1). Taxonomy (NCBI): domain Eukaryota; kingdom Viridiplantae; phylum Streptophyta; class Magnoliopsida; order Poales; family Poaceae; genus Hyparrhenia; species Hyparrhenia diplandra. Next base: position 695,610 of record JADLZK010007878.1, read on the forward strand.
TCCTTTTCCTCTGGAGAAAGGGTGAGGAGAATGCCAATGGGTCACTGTCTAGTGAATTGACGGAGGGTCCAGAATACCGCATCACTGGTCGATGAATTACGCACGTCGCCCCTACCTGTTCGTGATGATATCTCGTTTTGCAGGCCACCAGATCGATTAGATGATCGTACCCACACTGATCATGGGTACGTACCCACACTCTTCGACACTAACGATTTATTTTATAGTAATTATTATATACTACTCTCTGGATCCTCGACGCGTGTATTACATAAAACCAGCTAATCCATCCTTAATTTATGAATCCATGCTGATGTGGCAGGTGGAACGGGGTGTGGGTTCAATTTGTCAGACCAGTTGCCGCCTGCAGAGTGCAGACCAAACGGGATCGTCTTTGAACGCGTCCTCTGTTTTGCCAACCCGTAGCTTCTTATACACGATTCGGTATGCCTTTCATCTCCTTCTTGTAGGGTTTATCTCCTCCGCCATCAACACTCCGATGGAGCGGACCAGGTGACAAGGCCCCTTGAAGACCACATCTCTCTGATCCCACCATGGCTACAGGAGATCAGTCACCGAAGCAGAGCCCAATCCCTCTATCACTGGCTTTCAGATCTCACTCATTTGATCTTTCTATGCAGGCAACGAGATCTTTGCAAATCGTCCTTCATTTAGAGGTAAGCAGGAGTCTTATCTGGTTTCCACCCACTCTGGTTTTGTGCTGAACCACTGTTTTTCTTCTACACACATCCACTCCGGTATCAACACGATCTGCTTCACTCAACTTGTGTGCAGAAGATGCATAGTCACTCATAATATAAGTACATTGTTATACACAGCCTTAAATTGCCCAATAATTTATGGTTTCAATTGTGTTACTAACCCTTATTGTTTGCCGTATCCGGGAAGCCCACTTTCATGTTTTCCCCTCTCCTAACAAAAAACCATATCACCTAAAGTTTAACTTTATTTTTTCCCCCATACTGCTATTTTTGTTGTTGTTCACTCTGTCCTCTCTATCCAATCCCTTCTTTTATGCAGGAAAAGAGTGAAACATGCCAACATGGTCCTGAAATAAGGATTGCACCTTTGGAAGAAAATCTGGCTACTCATGAAGGCCTACATCAGTAGACCCGAGGAACCTGTCTTCTTACCTGCTGTTGTGATGGAGTTCAACTCGGCTAAAGATGCCAAGGGTTTTTACAATTTATACTGATGGAAAATTGGGTTTAGCATAAGAAAAGGAAGAAATAGAACCAATGACAATAACTACATGACTAGGCAGGACCTTGTCTGTTCTTGTGAGGTAATTTGGGAAAACAAACCTGCTTTTTAAGACATCCATGAAAGAGTTTCTTGCTCTCTGCTTTTATGTTAATTCATTCATGCAGCCTTGATATTACTTATCAGATTAGATCTATGAATTGCATTATTAATATTATGTCTGTTAGATGAGGCTCTATTCAGAAATTATCATCACCCTTACTAATATGAATTCATTTGTTGAAATTATCTATGATGGTCGTCTACAAAAAGGCTACTGAAGCCATGGAACAGCAAAGGAGGAGGAGTGAACGTCTCAAGGAAGTCACCAAGAACCACACTTTGGAGAATGCAACTAAAGCTGCCCAAAAAGGGGTCTGAAGGTAACTCATCAAATACCAACTCATTTTTCTGCATTGAATAATCATGATATGTGTTCTTTATCTCATGACATGGGTGTTATTTTAGATCAAAATGATTTTGCTACCTTTGATCCTGTTGAAAAACCTAGAACAAGTTAGAAATGATCTTTTCTTGAAACAGTCTGAACAAATTAAGGAATCTGCTGTGTTTGAGATAGATGCAAGTGATAAAGGTAGGGAGAATGATTCTATTCAGCAATTAGAATGGTATAAGGAGGATGAAAACTCTGATATTGATGACTTCATCTTAGTTGAATCAAGGAAAAAGAGAGACAGGAAAAGAAAGTTTCTTTTTTCACCAAGTCCTCTGAACAAAAGACATGGACAGGAAGTTCCTGCCATGCAAAAACAAAAAGAAAAGAGGAAGGCCTTGTAAAGCCACTTGTAATACCTCCAAACAAACAGTAATCAAATGATAGGAATCTGTGGTTTGATATGGAACTGCAGAGGCCTAAGGAAAAAAGGATGTGCTACTTTTCTTAAATCTGTCATAATGGAATATGATTTCCATTTCATAGGACTACAAGAAACCATGATACAAAATTGTGATGACAAAATACTCAAAAGATTTGACCCTAGACAAGATTATCTATGGCTCAATACCCCTTCTAAGGGAAATCAGGTGGTATCTTGGTAGGAATTAAAATGGACTTATATGATGTTGGCTCCTTTGAAGAAGGAGAGTTCATGTTACGCCTAAACCTGTGGGATAAAATCAACAAAATCAAGTGGAATTTGATAGTAGTCTATGGTTCTCGCACATGATGATGGAAAAATTAATTTTCTCGACTGAACTTGCTTCTTTTTTGTTCCAAATGCAATGAACCCTACATTGTGGGTGGAGACTTTTAGTATAATCAGATATTCTTTTGAAAGAAACAAACCAACAATCCTGAAAAGATTTTCTGGGATTTTTAACTCTTTAATTGACTTTTTATGAGCTAAGAGAGCTGGTTATGACTGGTGGTTTGTACACATGGTCTAACAATCAAGAGGATCCTACATTAGAAAAACTGGACAGAATTTTAATGTCCACCTCATGGGAGGATTTGTTCTCAAACATCATGGTTAAAAAACTTCCAAGAGAAGTATCAGATCACAATCCCTTAATCATTACCTCTGGCCATAGTAAGCTTGTAAAGAGGATTGAATTTAAATTTGAGCTCACCTGGTTATCCAATCTCGACTTCATACCAAATGTTAAGAAAATCGGGACAAGCCATGTAGAGTCGTCTACGCTCTAGATAAGATCCAGCAGAAGCTAAAAATGTTTAAGCAATATTTTAAAGGCTGGGGTTTCCACCATCAAGGGAAGCCAAAAAAAAAAGAGCCAAAATAAGTGATGAACTAGCAGTCTTAGAAGAGATTGAGGAAAATGATGGTTTAAATGATGAGCAATATATCAAGAAAATGAGTCTCACGCTAGTTCAATTCCGTAAAATCATTGGAAGATGAAGAGGCCTATTGGTATTCAAGATCTCATGAACAGTGGTTGCTTAAAGGGGATCATAATACCAGTTACTTTCACAAGGTAGCCTCTCGGTAGACAAAGAAAGAATTTAGTACTATCTCTTGATGATGAAGGAGTGACCATAGAAGGGAATGAAAACCTTTTAAAACATGCTACCGAATACTATTCCATGTTGTTTGGTCCAACTGAAGACCACAACATTCAAATTAACACATCCATTTGGGATGAGTGTGAACAAGTAACTCGCTTGAAAATGAAGAGCTATGTAAGCCTTTTTTAAAAAGAAATAAAAAATGCTCTATTCCAAATGGAGTGTAATAAAGCAAAGAAGGTCCCGACAAAATCCCAATTGAATTTTATCAAAAATGTTGGGATATTATAAAATCTGATATGATACAATTCTTTGATGACTTCCATAAGGGGAAGGTGAATGTCGCCAGAATTAATTATGGGATCATAACCCTCATTTACCCAAGGTCACAGATGCCTCTAAGATTCAACAATTTCGACCAATTTGTTTATTGAACTGCTTATACAAATTGTTGACTAAGACCTTAACACCGAGATTAGAAAGAGTGGCTGAAAACCGATACATCCAAATCAAACTGCCTTCATGAAAGGCAGAAATATCACTAGTGGTGTAATGGCTTTGCATGAGATCCTACATGAAACAAAAAGGAAAAAACAGTTAGGAATTGTATTGAAACTTGACTTTGAGAAAGCATACGACAAAGTGAAGTGGAAATTCCTTTTTGAATGTTTATTAGCCAGAGGATTTTCAAGAAAGTGGTGTGATTTGGATAAAAGAAGTTGTGACTTGGTGGAACTGTGAGTGTTAAAATGAATAACTCCATTGGTTCCTACATCAAAAGCTACAAGGGGGTAAGGCAGGGGGATCCCCTATCCCCAATTTTATTCAACTTTGTGGCTGATGGATTGACTAGAATGATAGCCAAAGCACAAGTGAATAAGAAAATTTGTGGCTTAATTGACCATATAATTCCCAATGGTGTAGCTGTGCTACAATACGCTGATGACACCATTATATGTCTCAAACATAACCTAGAAGGGGCTAGAAATCTGAAATTTTTGCTATACTTATATGAACTCATGGCTGGTCTCAAAATAAACTTTCTCAAAAGTGAAGTAATCACTATAAATGATGAAGATAACTGAGCAAGTACATATGCTAAAATTTTCACTTGTCAAATGGGAACTTTTCCAATCAAATATCTTGGGGTTCCTGTTAGCCCCAAAGCAGATTACACAATGTTGACTGGTTACCCTTACAAGAAAAAAAGTCAAGAAACTCATGTGCTTGGAAAGGTAATACCATGTCAATTGCTTTGGGAGAAAAACTTTGATAGTATCTAGCCTCACTAATACACCCTTATATCAGATGTCTCTTTATCTCCTACCAAAAACCATTGTGAATAATTTGGATAAAAACATGAGAAGCTTTTTTTGGCAAGGAGGAGGGACCAAGAAAAATATCACCTTATAAGGTGGACTAGAATTTGTAAAGAAAAAAAAGAAAGGAGGTTTAGGGATCAAGGACATCGAAAAACTGAATATTAGCTTATGTGCAAATGGTGTGGAAGTTGGACAGGGAAGATGGGTTATGGCAAGATATTGTCAAAAACAAATACCTTCAGAAAAAATACCATATCCAATGTGAAACACAAACAATCTGATTCAGTATGTCTGGGCTGATCTGTTGAAAATTAGAAAAATCTATCTACAAGGTAGGAAAACCAAAGTGCAAAATGGTAAAACTACTTTGTTTTGGATAGATGCTTGGTTGTATGATAAACCTCTTATGTATATGTTCCCTGAGCTATATGAATGGTGTGTACGTAAAGAGATAAAAGTACACCAGGTTATTAATGATCCGTAAAAGATAACATTCACAAGATGGTTAGATGATCAAAACAAAGAATGCTGGCTTTCCATCTTAAAACCTACTCTCGAAACAGTACTTGTTGATAGCCCAGACTTAGTATACTGGAAATTTGGGAAAAAAGCTCATTTTTTCTGTTAAGTCGGTTTACAAAGCTTTGACTGTGAATGATTTCGGAAACGATCACAGGAAAACTGAAGTCTAAAATTCCAGAGAAAATAAATTTTTTTTCTGTGGCTGGTTCTTAACAATGCAATTCTAACTAGAGATAACATGAAGAAAAGGAACTGGCCTGGAAACCCTGTGTGCTGTTTCTGTAACATGGATGAAACTGTAGATCACTTGTTATTTCAATGCAGCATGGCTAAAGTTGTTTGGGCAACCTTTGCAACTTGCTTAGGTGCTAAAGACATTCCAGAAAATTTAAAACAGGCTTGGAAGTGGTGTGAGAAATGGATCAAACATGGTTCTAAATATCACTCTTTAGGAATTGCGGCCATTTGTTGGTCAATATGGAAAAGCAGGAACAATCTCTGTTTTGGAAGATCCAAAATTGTAACACCACTATCCATTGTTTGTTATGCGTGTTCCCTCATGAGTTACTGGGCGGGACTATTTGTAGGAATAGAGAAAGAAGTGCTGGAGGATGCTGTGAACAGGATGATGTAGGTGGCTGTCAGGATTCTGGCGAAAAACAGAAGAAGGATCATCAACAACCGAAGGATTGAAGGCTGAAAGGGTGGATGTCCAAGCTCCTAATCTTGGTTTTAGTCTGCATCAAGTTATCCTTAGTCCTGTGGTGATCTAGGTTCTTTGCACGTAGACATTAGTGTCTTTTAGTACACCTGGCGAGTAGCTCTTTTGATCTTTACAAGTACTGTCCTAGAGTCTGCCTGTTCAGCCCATCAGGGTGTTGATGCTCATATGTCGGAGCAAGCTGGTACTGAACTTCCTGTTTTCTGTTATCTGTTTCCTCTATAAACTTTCACAGTGTATTTCCGTTATCATATAATGGAAATGGGGGGCTCCCTCGATTCAAAAAAAAAAAAAAAAAAAAAAATCTAATTTGGTATGTGTTTTCACTGGAATGCCTCTAACTGAACTTAGCTCATCTACCTAGATTATGTTTTTCATTTCCTAGTGTGAGCCTGGGTGTACATGATTTTGCATTACCCATTTGTGTAACAAGTATTTCAGTACAGTTGAAACTGATAACGGAAGTGAGGTACTGCAGACCTGATGTGTGGTGCCTAGGATGTGCAGACATTTATGTTTTCATAACTGAGAGTGTAGTTCATAAACAGATCGAATTTATCCAACATAACTCTGCACTTTAACTAAACGTAAGCAGTTCCAAGTGTAACAAAATTCAATAATGGATGTAGGGACTTAGCCAACATAACTCTGCACTTTCAATGGTAATGAAGGAACTTAGCCCCAACAGCAGCGCTTCGACCTGTAAGACTGGATGCAAAGCTATAATCAGGCTTCGTCGGAGTAGTGATCATGGTTGGTTGATTAGCCGTGTTGTGACAGCATAACCACCACTTGTCTGTCACATACGGGGAGAATAAACAGTGGCCTTCTCATAGCGAGATTGATCCAATGAGGAAGGATTTTGTTCAAATTAAAGCTTTGTGAGAATAACATACCAGGTGTCCATGGTTCTCAAACAGTCCAGCCGATCAGGAAGGAGGCTATTGCCAGAACAACATCCAGAGCTCACACTTGAGCACGTCCGTGGAGAGCCGACGCGCAGTGGTGTGCGTGCGTGGCCAGCGTGGAAGTGGAACCCGATGGGGACTCGATCAGATTGGGGGAGGGACGTAGCCACGAAGGACCAGGAGCGGGGCCATACAACAATAACCGGCCCGGCCGGTCTCGTGGGCGGGCGCCGTGTCGGACTCTGCCTCTCGGGTCCGGGCGCGCACACCACGAAACCCCCAGCTAGGGGCAAAAGGCCGGGCAATACAAGTAATAATAAGGAGGTTTCGTGTATAAAAGGTAGGTTTCCTGTTTTTGGGACAATGACCTAGAAACAATCAATCCAGTCGATCGGTACGTGGCCCGCAATGGAGCTGGTGCGCAGCAGCAGCAACAGCGATCACCGCATCTACAAGCCGGCGAGCATAGCATTGGAATACCCGTCGCCGGAGCAACTTTCAGTGCACAAATCACGTCTGCTGCACAAGATCCACAATTCCTAGAGAAATCTCAAAGGCCCATTCTATTTTGGTAATCTTGGCCCAATAACAAATTCGGAAATTCCTAGAGAAATCTCAAAGGCCCATTCTATTTTGGTAATCTTGGTCTTCAAGTTGTAGAGTCCTGAATTGATTCTCGAGTAGAGAGTCCTAAACCGATCGTGATCGCGACACGATGTTTGGGATATATAAGCAGCCTACCGCCACGCCAAAATCAGATCCGATATCTCATCTTGGTTTAGAGAGGTGTCCCTTGAATGGACAACCTCTCAACTCTAGAGAATTGAGATAGAGTTTTTGCCTCTTCTTGTTGTTGCGCCGCCCGTAGCTACTCCTGCCTGATTGCTTGCGTGCACTAGCGACTGGGCGAGCAGGTCTCCGGAACCTTCATCTTTGCGATCCTGCAGCGGGAGAAGGCGAATAAGGTTTTTGGGAAGCGCTCTTCGCGTGATCTGCTCCCAATCTTCATCACGGCTCGTCTTCGGGAAGGACACGCGGAGGACCGCCCCAGCACCGTCTTCATCGACAACTTCTTCGACTTCTTTCAAGAAGCCGCCGATCGGCGGCGGCGACAAATGACTTGAGGACCTCGGCTTCGCCTCGGGAACCTCTCCATTACGTTGTCCTCAACGCCAACCAGGTATTCCCAAGATCCAATCTATCTGGTGTGCTAGTTGTGCTTACACCCGTTGCTTTGATTCGTGACATAAGTTTGAATCATGCTAGTTTATTTAACATGATTAATCTAGTTGATCAGTTCGTCATGATTTATTTTATGGAATTAATCTGAAATTGCCTAATATTTTCAACAATCCAAAAACCTCATTATAGGCTTTTTCTTGATTTAACTATGACTGTTTTCACTGACGTGCTGAGACTAGAAAATTTTTCTAGTGCACATTTTAAGAGATGGCGAGTTAAGGCCATGCTCTGGCTAGAGGCTAAGATGTTCTTGGTTACTGTTGGATCGCCTCAGGGAAATATCTCTAGAGAAAAGAGAAGATTCCAGGGAGACAACACTATCTTTAGAAGAACAATCCTAAACAGTCTTGCTAGTCATCTAGAAGATGCAAACTTGCACTTCCAAGATGAGAGGGAATTGTGGGATCAACTCGAATGCAACCATTGGTACATCCGAAGTTGTACATTATGGAGAGCTTTCATGACTACAAGATGGTTGCTAACCGATCTATAGTCAAGCAAGCGCATGAGGTTCAACACATGGCAAGAGAACTTGAACTCCTTAAGTATGTCATACCCGATGAATTTGTAGCCGGATGCATTATTGCTAGGTTGCCTTCTTCATGGAAGAGCTTCGGCACAATTCTAAAACACAAGAGACAGAAAATATCAGTTGTAAACCTGATAGCATCTCTTGATGTTGAGGAAAAGATTCGGGTGAAGAATACTATTGAGAAGGGGAACAAGAGCCATTCTAGCACTAATATTGTGCAAGAAAACCCACATGGCAAGAACAAAGGGAATAAATCTTCCAATGCCAAGTTAGCAACTACCTTCGAGAAGAAGAAAAATAATGATGAGGTGCCTTGCTTCACTTATGGACAGCTTGGTCACTTTTTCGGTGAGAATAATAAGAATGTCAACCTCGTGACTATTAGCAATGCGAGATGAAGAGTACAAAGTAATGTTCCTACTTGTACTATCGGTATTTCAATCACCAAGTTGGTAGGTTGATATAGGTGCTAATATTCATGTGTGTGCTGACATCTCTTTGTTTTCTTCTTATAAAGAGCTACAAGGTTCTTTTCTCCTAATGGAGAATGGGTCACATGCTTCTGTTCGTGGTGTTGGCACGGTAGATCTGAAGTTTACTTCAGGTAAAATCGTACAACTGAAGAACGTGCAACATGTCCCTACTATTCGCAAGAACCTTGTTAGTGTTTCCCTTCTTTTAAGAGATGGGTTTAAGGTAGTGATGGAGTCCAATAAAGTAGTCATGTCTAAGCATGGACAATTTATTGGTAAGGGTTACGATTGTGGCGGCTTGTTCCGCCTAAGTTTGGCGTGAATTTATGTAATAAGTCGGTGAATCATATTTGTGGCACAATAAATGATAGTTCAAGTGTTTGGCATTCTCGTTTATGTCATGTAAACTTTGGTTTGATGTCACATTTATCTAGCTTGAAGTTAATTCCAGATTTCACTATTGCCAAAAGTTCTAAGTGCCATTGTTGTGTGCAATCTAAGCAACCTCGAAAGCCTCACAAGGCAGTGAGGAGGAGAGACACTTGGCACCTCTAGAACTCATACATTCTGATCTATGTGAGATGAATGGTGTGTTGACTAAAGGTGGAAAGAGATATTTCATGACGTTAATTGATGATGCTTCTAGATATTGCTATATTTACTTGCTGAAAACTAAAGATGAGGCATTAGACTACTTTAAAATTTTTAAGGCTGAAGTTGAAAATCAACTAGAGAGAAAGATTAAATGTCTAAGGTCGATCGTGGTGGTGAATATTTTCCTATAATATTTGATGAGTTTTGTGCGGAACATGGTATTATTCACGAGAGGATACCTCCCTATTCGCCCGAATCCAACGGAATTGCCGAGAGGAAAAACCGACGCGATCGATCGACTTTGGTTAACACCATGTTAGACACTGCTTTGGTTTATCTAAGGCATGGTGGGGGAAGCTATATTGATTGCGAAGTCATGTCCTCGAATAGAGTTCCAAACAGAAATAAAGAGACCACGCCATATGAGATGCAGGTTGGTAGGAAACCATCACTTTCATACTTGTGCACGTGGGGATGCTTGGCGAAAGTCAATATTCCAATTAATAAGAAGCATAAGCTTGGACCAAAGACGGTAGATTGTATATTTCTTGGATATGCTCACAACAGCATTGCCTATCGAGTACCCCGTTGAGTCATTTGAACAACCACTTGAGAAGGATGACAATGAAGTTCCTGTGAGGAACAAGAGACAAAGGATTGTAAAATCTTTTGGTGATGATTTCATTGTGTACCTTGTGGATGATACTCCCACCTCTATCTCGAGAGGCATATGCATCTCTAGATGTAGATGATTGGAAAGAAGCTGTTTGTAGTGAGATGGACTCGATTCTTTCTAATGGAACTTGGGAGCTATCTGATCTACCATTCGGTTGTAAATCAATTGGATGTAAGTGGGTGTTCAAGAAGAAGCTTAGACCTGATGGTACTATTGATAAGTACAAGGCTCGGCTTGTGGCAAAGGGTTATACTCAAAAGGAGGGCGAGGATTTCTTTGATACTTACTCACCTGTTGCTAGAATGACCACTATTCGAACACTACTATCCTTGGCTGCCTCATATGGTCTGATCATTTATCAAATGGATGCAAAGATAGCTTTTCTATATGGAGAGTTGGATGAGGAGATTTACATGGATCAGCCTGATGGATTTGTAGTAAAAGGTGAAGAGCAAAAGATGTGCAAGCTATTGAAATCTTTGTATGGCTTGAAACAAGCACCTAAACAATGGCATGAGAAGTTTGACACTACGTTAACTAGTGCCGGTTATGTTGATCAATGAAGTCAAGTCTTTCTTGTCTAAGAGTTTTGACATGAAAGATCTAGGAGAGGCTGATGTAATTCTAAACATCAAGCTAATTAAGGAAGAGAGTGGGATTACATTGTCGCAATCTCACTATGTTGAGAAGGTCCTGAACCGTTTTGATTTTATGGATAGAAAGCCTTCTCCAACACCTTATGATCCTAGTGTGACATTGCGGAAAAATAAGAAGAGTACTAAAGATCAGTTGAAGTACTCTCGCATTGTTGGTTCACTCATGTATCTAGCAAATGCAACTAGACCAGATATCTCTTTTCTTTGTGAGCAAGTTGAGTAGGTATATGTCCAACCCGGGTGATGATCATTGGCATGTACTAGTAAGGGTCTTGTGCTATCTTAAAGGTACAATGAGTTATGGCATACACTATTCCGAGCACCCAGCTGTGCTAGAGGGATATAGTGATGCGAACTGGATATCTGATATTGCTCAAATCTACGCCACAACTGGGTATGTCTTTACTCTTGGAGGTGGTGCAAAGTGTCATGGAGGTCTTGTAAATGCACTATTTTGACTAAGTCAACCATAAAAGCAGAACTTATCGCTTTAGAAACAAAGATCCGCAGAGGCGAGTGGGGTGCGTGAGCTCTTGTCCGACTTGCCGGGTGGTTGAAAAAACCGGTACCGCTATTCTTATGAACTCCGTGATAATCAAACGGTGATCACTAAAGTGAATAGTGCTAAGGATAATTCAAAGTTAACAAGACACGTTAAAAGACGCTTGAAGACTGCGGGGAAGTTGAGAAACTCCGGAGTAATAATCGTATCTTATATACGCATGGACAAAAAACCCGAAAGATCCCTTTACTAAAGGGCTATCACGTAATGTGATAGAAATTGCATCGAGGAGATGGGTATGAGACCCATATGATAACCCAACCTTTTTGATCGGAGATCCCGTGACTAAGGATCGGGAAGAACAAGCTATTGGTAAACCGAGGAGAGTATATTTATAACCCTCTCTAAGTGAAGATGCAATAACTCTCAAATGCGTTGAGGCAATCAGTATGGCAGGTTGGCTAATGCTTTAATATGTTCTATTGGCTTTGACAAGTTTAAGATGCGATCCTACTGAGCATTCTTGAAAGAACATACCTATATGAGTTTGACTATTAAACGTCGCAGTCTATGAGACTTGGGTGGTCTCTAGTAAGCTCATGAAGAGACCGGGGAGTATGACATATATGCTCCACCCATCGGGTAAGGCTATCGGCAGCCGGGTACTAGTGTGGCTTCAAGTAAAGCTTGTACGCACAAAACTTGCAATTCAAGGCGTAGTCCATTGTTCAAGTTGTGAATAAGTGTAGCTTATGGACCTAGGCGAAGTTCAACTTCACGGTCTCTGCGAAATTCTCGTATATTAAACAAAGAAGGTGAGAATTGACAAATCTCTAAACAGGCATTTGAGATCTGGTGGGGGATTGTTGGAATTTACATGGGCTTGGCCCAATAACAAATTCGAAATTCCTAGAGAAATCTCAAAGGCCCATTCTATTTTGGTAATCTTGGCCTTCAAGTTGTAGAGTCCCGAATCGACTGAGTAGAGAGTCCTAAACCGATCGTGATCGCGACACGATGTTCGGGATATATAAGCAGCCTACCGGCCACGCCAAAATCAGATCTGATATCTCATCTTGGTTTAGAGAGGTGTCCCTTGAATGGACAACCTCTCAACTCTAGAGAATTGAGATAGAGTTTTTGCCTCTTCTTGTTGTTGCGCCGCCGTAGCTACTCCAGCCCGATTGCTTTGCGTGCACTAGCGCCCGGCGAAAGCAGGTGTCTCCGGAACCATCGTCTTTGCGATCCTGCAGCGGGAGAAGGCGAATAAGGTTTTTGGGAAGCGCTCTTCGCGCGACTGCTCCCAATCTTTATCACGGCTCGTCTTCCGGGAAGGACACGCGGAGGACCGTCCCAGCACCGTCTTCATCGACAACTTCTTCGACTTCTTCAGCAGCCCGCCTGATCGACGACAACGACAAATGACTTGAGGACCTCGGCTTTCGCTCTCGGGAACCTCTCCATTACGTTGTCCTCAACGTCAACCAGGTATTCCCAAGATCCAATCTATCTGGTGTGCTAGTTGTGCTTACACCCGTTGCTTTTGATCTCGTGACATGAGTTTGAATCATGCTAGTTTATTTAACATGATTAATCTAGTTGATCAGTTCGTCATGATTTATTTTATGGAATTAATCTGAAATTGCCTAATATTTTCAACAGCGGCTTTCCCTCATTACCTACCAACTGGATCTCGACCTCATCAAGACGCTGAGCCTGCACCGGATCGAGACCCGCTCCATGCGGCATGGTCTCCTTCGCCTGCACCCGCTACCATGACCTAGATTTCCATCAAGCCACGCACGCTGCCTGATCGAGGCCGGTGCCAACCTGATTCTTGCCGGCGACCAAGCTGCTGGTGCTGCCGCCGACGTCGTCAGCCCACCACCAGAGTTGAGGAAGCCCTGAGGGGCCGCCATCGCCGCGCACCACCCCGACCCCGGACGCTCAGGCCAACATTCTCGCCGTGTAAGCGCACGCTGGGATCGTCTGGATCTGGACTGTCGCTCCAGCTGCGCTGCAGTAGCAACCAGCAGATGTCATCTCAAGACGTTCATGCGCTCGCCAGGCTGCTGTTGCCTCGTCCTGAACTGTCCTCCTGCAGCGCTGTTGCCATTGAACAACCGCTTTTGCCCCCTTCCCGCTAAAAGAGTATGTGCGTCAGCATACCAAAATCTCCAACAAGGTCATCGCTCTCCTCAACTCCTCTGCACCCGAGTATGAGCTCCATGTTATATGTGGCGTGAACGATCAGGTATCCGGGCCTGTGTACTCGCCCTCTCCGGGTGGCTCCAGATTTCCTCCTTACAAATGTTATCACTCTCATGTCAACTTCTTGGCAACCATTAGAGGAAGCTCTTGTGAAGCTCCAGTGCTTTTCTTTGCTGAGCTGAGCAACGACGACGAGAGCAAAGGAATGTGTTGCCCTGTTTTGGCATCGCTACCATGCGCCGGTACGGTATATATATATCGGTTCTTTTCTCTGTTTATTTATATATACATATTTGTATATGTGTTTGTTTTCCCCAAGTTTTACTAATCTTTGTCTTGATTTAATTGTATGTTGACAGAACGAACCCGCTGTCTGTATTGTGATTTTGTGGGGACTAGGATCGTGCACCCCATCGAGAAAGAATTCCACGGGCGTGAGCTGGAATTTGAGAGGATGGTTTGCGGAGATGATCCCTGCGACGAAAATTTCAATGCTGCATTGTCTAAACCATACTACACCAACATGTGTATCATAAACAACAGCGATCTCATAGTGGATGAGGTTGGCAGTCTTAAGGAGGATTGTCTTTACCCTGATAGTGATAAGCCAATAATTGATGTGGATTTTAGTGACGACATGAACTTCCTGATGGAGGATGATGAGTAGGAAGGATGCATGGGGACGGACGACTTTGGACGGTGTCTGCGGTTCACAATAAGTGTTTTATATGTAGCATGTTAAGTTTTTCTTTGCGAATATGTAGCACTTTTTTTTATGAAACGAATATGTAGCACTTCTAATTTTTGTTGTTGTATTGTTGCTGTTGAAACAAATTAATATGCAAGCGAACAAGAACGTTGTTTTTATATACTTGTATTGTCCTGTGTGTGAGTTAATGATTGTTTTTTTATGGTCTTCGTTGCAGTACTAGATAAATACCCATGGGCTGTAACTGGAAAAATTAATATCACAATAATTTAAATTTGAAAATGTATTTTATTTGAAAGGCAATACTTTAAGCATGATTATCCGTGGCATTCCATTTGTAACTAATCGTCACTATTAGCTCGTGCACTGCAACAGGAGTCAATATATTTTCAAAGTAACAAGAGAGGCATCCAGCCATGATAACCGATTTGTTCAATAGTAACATGTTATTTGGAGCCACATTGAGATGTATATCATTTTTATACCAGATTCCACTCCTGTAAAAATCAGGGATCCCACTCATCTAACTGTCCGTAGCCCAATTATCTCAAGATATAAGTGAATAAAGGATAGCAAAAAAAGAAACTATTTAATGGTTCCACAATATGCACCCAATCTAAATACATATTTCTTACCTGTTGATACGAAATATATCTACCATATGCAACAAAGTTCCTGAATTTTTTCAGAAGACCTTCATAGAAAACACCTATGTTCTTGTGACAGACCTGTGGCCCTCACCAAATACTAAGTCTTTCCCCAGGTCACTACAAATATTTAGCAAACAATTTATTTATCAACATCATGTACTCTGGTGTTTTCCCATTGATTTTCCAAAGAAGTGCTGCGGCACAATCTGGCTCACGAACCTCTGCACCATCATCAGTAGTTTGGCACGAACCAACCTACAACTATGAATCAACAAATGCACTCCAACAATTCAAATTAACAGTTTGTTCTACCAGGAAGTGGTCAGTGTAAAAAATGGTTTTATAGTGCCAAGAAGAAACATGAGTACTGCGTGAAGGATACAAGCAGGATGCCCACTGATTCCATCAACTATTCATATATCAGCTTCTCAGTTTTTGCAAACATACTTGAAGGTGTTTTCTAGAAGTACCGTTTTTTAAGAAAAATTTTGACTCAGAACAATTTTAAATATTGAATCAACTACTCTACCATCTGAAATCAAATGATGAGCATCACGCCGTAACTATTTGCCCTTTGCCGAGAGCCGTAGCGTGGTGGCTCTGGGACAAAGACTTTGCCGTGAGCATGATATTTGGCTCACGGCAAAGGCTCTTTGCCGACAGTGTCTTTGCAGTCACCGCTTGCCGAGATTCCCCGTCGGCAAAGCCTTTGCCAACGGGATAAGGTCTTCGCCGTGTACATCATGTACACGGCAAAGTAGGCGAGGCCGGTAGTGTATTATCACACTGAGTGAAATATACCGCACAGATGCTCTGAAATTTGTAGCCTGCAGATTAAACAAATCATCATGGTTGATTATGCGGTCACTATAACAAATTGAAATTGGTTACAGATAATATGACAAACATTAATATACGAAGGAATATGATTTGAATTTTTAAAACCACTACAGTGTTGGATTTGTGTTCTTGCATGTCCAGTTTTTATTCCAACTCCAAAGTTGCTGCTGCTTTGCATATTTATGCAGTCCAAATCTATCGATTTTAAGGCAGTACATGAATCTTTCATTGGACAGATTTTAAGGCCATGTGCTTGGTGTTTCATTCTGCGCCTATACTCCTTCAATCCTTCATCTTCTCAAGTACAGGACTATTAATTAGTTATCAAATTGCCAAATTAGTAATGTTTTTTTTTCTTTTCGGTGGTGAAGTAACTGAAGTTTGGTTTGTCAGCTGTTAGTTTCAGTGCTTCGTGATCTATTGTTCATTTCCCTGATTCGTGCATCTCAGATTGCTTACCAGTTATCGCCACCAAATTTTACTAATAATGGAACTGTTTTAACATATTTACAGTGAACTTAACCATACTGCATTATCAGCTTGTGTACTTTTAGTTATGTCCAATGTTACTGATAATGATTTGGTGGATCATTAGTTAAAATAAAGTTATTGCCCTATTTTTTTCAGGCTATTGAATTAGAGGGAGCTTGCCCACTGCCGGAGGAACGCAATGGCGCTGGTGTCCAGCAGCCACACGGATCACCGTATCTACCAGCCCAGCTTCGAGTGTGACTACCCTAGTTCCCCATCAACAGTCCAAGTCCAGATCACGCCTCCTCATCAAGATGCACAATTCCTACTGCAAGGCAATGCAGCGGCTCAACGTCAGGTTGACACCCTCATCGGCGGCGCACTTTCTCTACGGCGGCGGCTTCTGCTTCGGCTTCCTTGACCCTGTCTCCAACATCATCACCAACACTGGCATCCCCTACGACCTTGACAGGGAGGCCCGTGACACCACCGTCGTTACTGAGACAAAGCTCAAGGATTTGGAGCGTCGGTCTCTGGACGGGCTGGTGACCTTCCTCACCCGCTTGTTCCCCTACCTTGCTGACTGCGAGGCCGTGCGGTACCTCCTCTTCGCCGACACCGACGTCCTCGTCGCTGCCCACATCATCGCGTTGGATCGACGGATGAAGAATTTCGGGAATCACTTGTGGCCCTTGTCATGGCCCCTCAAGTGCGCCGCACTGGCTGCTGGGCACCCCAACCCCGAGCGTCTCGTCACCGCCTGGGCGTACTTGTCCGAGGATCCTTCCTCGGTCCTTGATAAGTTGGGCTCTGTGGTGCGCCGGCGGTCTCCTTCCCACGACTCCCTGGTTATGTCCTTGTTTGGTGATCACATACTTCTCAGGCCACCTGAAGCTCTCGCTAAGGGAACACGAGAGTTGTGGTATCTTGTGTCTTCTCGGCGCCCTCGTCGCTACAACCTTCCGTATCAGCACACCACAGGCTTGAAGCGGGTCCTCCTGGACGCAATCCATGGGTTCTACCTCAAGGCCCTGGCTCGGCTGCCGGTCAGCGAGTTGCAGTCTCGTTACCACCGCAGTCTGCTCACTGCTGGCTACTGCTATGGCCCTCTCGATCCTGTTTCCAACATCATTCTCAACACAATTTGGTACGACACCATGTTTCCACCCACCCATAGGTTGAAGATGGATGTGGTTTCCACAATGAGCCTCCACCGCATTGGGTCCCGCTCTTTGTACGGTATGATCTCGTTCCTTTGCACCCGCTACCATCAACTTGATTTCCATCAAGCTGCCTGCCATCTGCTCGAGGCAGATGTCAGTATGGTGCGTGCAGATCCATACTTTGACTCTGCTATATTCATGAGTGTCACCGCCAGATTCCCTACTTCCCCAAACACCACAGTAAATGAAGCTTTCAAAGCCACCGCTCTTGCAGCACGGCACCCCAAGCCAGATGATCAGGTGAATCTTTTTGCTTCAGTTGGGAGGAAGTTGAGTTCTGTCATGTGGTTGCTTCAAAGTGATTGTCGGCTTTCTTCCAATGATGTTCAGCAAATTAGCAGGCTGTTGTGTCCTGAATCTCCCTGCAGTGAGCAGTCACTCCCCCTCTTCCCCCTTGAAGCACCCTTGCATGAGCATATGAGGGTATCCAAAAAGGTCAATTCTGTGTTGGATAAATATAACCATGATTCGAAGACTATGTATCAGGTTCTTGTTATCTGTGGCGTGAACACTGAGGTCTCAGGTCTCAGGTTCTTGTTATCTGTCCAGGGGGTACCAAGTTTGCTCCTCACAAGTGCCTTCGGTCACATGTCAATTTCACAGTGGCTCGAAGTGACACACCACTTGAAGTTGGTGAAGCTTGTGGACTGTTCTTTGCTGAGCTTAGCAATGCTGACGATGAAGAATCTGGCACACACTCGTTTTGCTGCCCTGTCTCGGTGCCACCGCCATGTTCAGGTTTGTCTCAGCAACAACATTTTCTATCTCACTGTTTGTGCTGCAATCTGTGTATATTGATTATCTTGTATCTTTACAGAAAGAGTCCGTTGCCTTTTCTGCGACTTTGTGGGGACGAGGATAGTGCATCCAATTGATCAAATCTTTCATGGGCGGGAAAAAGGAGTTTGAGAGAATGGTTTGTGAACAAGATCCTTGCGAGGAGGAGCCTACAATGATGAAGCCATACTACACTAACATGAGTATTATTTTCAGAGCAATCTCATAGCAGATGAGATTGGCAGTCTGAAGGAGGATTATCTTTATGCTGATAGTTTTGATGAGCTTAAGAGCGACATGGATTTGAGCCATATGGAATTTACTGTCGATGACTACACTATGAGCGATGATGCCATCAGCGTTGATTCTATGTGTCCACTTTAGATGATTTCTGAAAATGTATCATATTCTTGTACTAGAATGCAGTAAACTCTAGAATAACTTCTATCTAGAACCTTAATGTGTCACATTCTAGAATGTAGTATTGAGCTTTGGTGTGACATTGCACCAATTTATTTTGAGATGCTTGTAACGTTGAAGTTAACAATCAAGTTGGCTTGCCCTTGGTGCTCGTGATCAGATTTCTAAATCACCAAATTCTTATTTAGTGTGTTATATATCCACTTGAGATCTTCCTTTTTAAGAAATTATGGACTTGGCAATGGTGGTGTTATGTATTGTGTTCTGATAATCTGTTACCAAAATGCTAATTTCAATTATCAGTTTTAAATTTTGAGCAACATATATTTGCCACCTTAAAGGATTCATGTACATTTTCTGCTCCAGTCAAATATTATGATTACAGCTGAAATAAAAAACTTAGGGATGGATGGAGGGTAGTTTAGTTTTCAGGAAAATAGTGTATCCTTTCAGGAGAAATGGCATTTGTGTTTTTATCTTGCAGGTCAATCATTTTACTGTGATTTAAAATAGAATTTATGTTGTTTTAATTTCTTTCAGATCGTTTCTTGCCCGACAAGGCCATTGACTTGATTCATGAAGCTAAATCCCAGGTATGGAACCCTGATTTTTTCATACTACAAACAATGTTCGCCGCATTGTTCTTGCTGATTGTGAACTTTGGTGTTACAGCCCCCTGATGAAGCCAAAAAGCTGCACAAAGAGGTGAGGCATAGAACCAAGCTGAAAAAACGAGGCTATACATGGCCAATATTTTCAGAAGGTATACTTTTGTTCGATTATGGATTTTGTGCCCATGGTTCCAGCATCCCCATTAGCAAACTCAGCTTGTTGCTATGTTACAAAAAATTCATAAAAACATCGCGGTTGTACTTAAATATAAGTACATTTGAAAATTTTAATTTCAAATAAGCTCCTTCACTCGTGGATAGTGAATTAGTCATTCTCCTATAGAGTAAGGCCATCTAAGAGAAACCACTTAACTTATTTATCAGAAATAATGGCTAAATATACCTGTATAGTTTGTACTATATACGCATATAAAAAGATAGATTAACAGGAGACTAGAATATTGGTCTATTGTGGCAATGAAGTAGTGCACATGGAAACTAACATTCTTAAAGAGTGCTATCGTATTGAAATTTACTTGGGAACAAATTAATATATCTCTTTCTTTCTGATGGTATAAATGACCACTGTTGTTTAAGTTCTATCAGTAGTCAAACAAGCTTCAGGCCAAACTCTAGTTGGTAGAAAAAAAGTACCAAAATTTTTTTGTTCTGTTCTGGTGATCCTTTTGGCATGCCATCTATGCTGGTGACGACAATTCAACCAGACTAGCTTTGTTTTGTGTCTGCAAGTTTGGAATCTGTCTGCTTCTTCATGTTTTTTGTCTGCATGGCATGCTACCTAAGGACATGTTAGATTAGAGCTCATGCAGGTTCACAATTTGACATGATGAATTAGTCAATGCTGTGGCATGGTTTCAAAGGCGGGTGTGATGCAAACTCGTGCATGACATGCTGCCTTTCTGGTTTGGCATCTATCATGAGGCACCTGTAGTGATGGGTGGGAACTAGTCCCGCTTTTGTTTGCTTGATGAAATCGTAAGGTAGAAGTATCAACTGAATTGTGCTCTTTGCCAGTCCGATTCTTTCATGTTTTCTAGTTTTGTGACTCTGATACTGATCAGTAAGCTCTTGGATTATTTTAATATAGAAGGAACACAACAGCAGTACGGCACACATTTATTTTATATTGAAGATTGCTTGAAATCTTACTGTAAAACAGTCTGCAATTCACCTGATCTTTTAAGCCTTTCAGTTTCTGCAACTTCAGAATATGGACATTCTTTTCCGTATGTACTGTATATAGCACTTGGTTAGGTCCAAAACAGTGCATGGGGCACTCTCATTTCTTTGTGCTGAAGCACTTCTTTTGCATATGTGTGCTTTAGTTGCCTTGCTATAATGTAAAATTGGTTAATACAGCATGGAGGAAATGAGGCGGAAACAAAGGAAGAAGAGAGAGAGAGTAGTTGCTATATTTTTGTTGCTAACCACATTGGATTATTTATCAGGATTTGTATAGCTATGCAAGATTTATAATGGTCTTTGAATATATTTATTCATGTCTGCACTTTTCGAATTCAAAATTTGTCTCAAAATAAGTTCATATATGTGCTCGATTAGACTTTACAGGGTAGATATGTAATTTTATTATTAGCATTGTTATCTCCAAACTTTGGAATGCATATATTTTAGGGTCTATCAATGAAAATGATGAGTTATGATTTGTCAATTATGAGCTTTGTTCCAGTTTACGTGTTTCATGAGTGCGTCTTAATGTGTGAGAAGATTAATGTTGATTGTATTATTAATTCTTATGATGATTTGGCTCAAATTTGTGATGTTCTTTTTCGTCACTATGGTTTGGATTTGGGCTTGGATATCAGCTGGGTATAATAGATGGAGAACTAATCTATGACGAACTCAAATGTCAATCGATGACGGTACTAGTCGGTCCAGCAAATCTATGATGTGAGATACATGACAGATTTTTTATCGTCATGGCAAGTTAATTGTGACGTATTTTTGACTGATTATGACCAAAGTGATCGTCGTGTAAAGCATAATTCCTTGTAGTGTAGATTGATAAATAAAATGGAACGATAGAAAGATTGGCATGCACGAAATTGATGGGTTGTTACATAACACTAAGTAGGTGCATGCATGCTCATCAATTGGCCACCGGCGGCGGTATGGCGGGGACGATGGCATCGGAGGACATCACCTTTCGCGGCTGGGTAAAATTGACAACGTACACCACCACCATATACTTAGAGTCACCTCGAGGTCCGCGATCGATGATCAGCTCGTAGTACCGGTTGCGGGTCATGGTGGTGCACGAGCCGACGCCCGCAGCTTGGCGCTCTCCACCTTGTCGAAGTGGAGAAAGCTATGCACCTGGTCCACCCCCACTTGCCGAGGTTCCGGATGAAGGGGTCCTTAGGGTTAGCCACCTTCCTCCATGGGCAGGGGGTAGACGCGGGTCGGGTAGACGGACCCGGCGAGGGGGGAAGCGCTTGCACAACACTAAAGCGCTTGAGATGATGGCGGTTGTGACCGCGACGAGGAGGAGGTTGCTGGTGTTTATGGTCATCATGGCTTCTACTAGTTGTGGCCGTGATCGGGAATCAAGCCGGAGGGAACTTAAATAGTTTCCATATCCGTCCTTGTTGTGCCCACAATTGGATTGAAATAAATGCTCATGTGTTTGATTTTAGCCATTAGTTAAAAGCAACCAGTTAGTTGGATGCATTTCTAGGTAAATACTATTATTGGGATTCGATTTAATGGCTCATATATATGCCTACTAAGGCCAGTCTCAATGGAGGTTTCATAGACGTTTCATGCACATTAAATAGGGCGCCACATCAGCAAAAGTTCACTTTTTTGCATGAAACTCGAGGAGAGAGAATGGAAAAGTTTCATCTTGGTGAAACTCTCGCGGGCACGAATACCAACTATCTCTCGAGTCATGAAATTAAATGCATATAAAACCACAGAATGAAACTCTCCATTGTGAGTAGGGGTTTCATCCAAGTTTCATTTAATTTCATATGACATGACAGTCTTGAAACAAAGTGCTATGAAACTCACCACCGAGACCCGACCTTAGGAAGAAATTAAAAGACTATTAGGATATTATGGAAACTTAAAATTTCAGCACAAACCCCCTTGGTGATGATATAGAGCAGTAATACTACCTTATAAATCCCTCATACCAAAATATGCAATGTTTTAGGATTTTGAGGAAAAAAATAGTGGTCAATGAAAATTATCAATTTATATTGATATTTAATAAAGGTAGTGATTACATGTAATCCCTACTGCTAGTCATTCTAATTTTGATAGAGTGAAACCATCTTAAATTTGGACAATGTTTGTAGAGGAGTGCCAACAATACATCTATATGTAATACTAAATAAACTGTAGTTGTTAATTCAGCCCTAACAACTATTCTACTGCCCTGTCCATCCCAACATTATATAATGTGGATCAAATATAATAAAAGTATAAATTAATTTATATAATATGGATAAAATTTAACAAAATAATTACCAAAGAATGTGTATTAGCCAGCATACATTATTTACATAATATGGATAAAATTTAATAAAAAGAATTGTCATGGTCGTATACCACGGTCACAAGAATCGACCGCTAATGTGTGTAATGATGGCCTAACTCAAGGGACAATGACACAGGATTTATACTAATTCGGGGCAAATCGGGCACCCTAGTCCAATGTGTGCACTATCCGAGCTCAAAGACTCGCAGGGGGCAAGTACAAGTGGGAGAGAGGGAGAGGTGAGCTCGGTCCCTCGAGATGTCCGTGTGAGTGTGTGTTGGGAGCTGGGAAGCTAGTGAACTTGCCTCCTCCCGATGGCCTAAGTCCCCTTTTATAGTCGCAAGGGGGGTTACATGGTGGCCATGGGGAGCGAGGACTTAGGAGGAGAAGGAGTACAAAATGGAAGGGGTAAAGGCAAATGTTTGTCGGTGGCGAGGGCACGCCGGACCGCCCGGCGTGCGCGCGCACCTCCGCCGTCCCATTTCGTAGTCTCGCCCGCCGGTCATCGAGAGCTTGTAGGGGGCGGCTCCGGCCGATGTCCCATGCGCTGATGCCGAGCTCGGGAGCTCGCCAGTCGGGCGGGAGGGACACTGAGCTCGCAGCGCCGTAATCGCCGGCGATACGCTTTGTCGACCGTCAGCACGCGCTACCGCTGTCCGCGGTCGGAGGAGAGCTCGGTAGTCGCCGTCGAGGTCGTGCTTGTCCCGTAGCGGTTGTCCGTTTGCGCCGGCGGCATGGCGTGACCCGACAGCCATACATGGCGTGCCTCCAGTGGATTTCATTCTTCCGGCAATATCTCGCCAGATGCTACGGCTTCCGATGTAGCCGCGGCGCATGTCGGTCAACATCGTGGCCCGAGCCTCTTGTTGGGGGGATCCGTTCATGCCTAAGAGCTCGTTCGAGACAGAGTAGTGCTCGCGAGTCGAGCTCGAGCCTCGAGCCTCCACGGCGCGGAGCACCATATCCGTGAGAGCTCGCTCGAGGCGGAGAATAGCCGATGGGTTGAGCTCGTGTTCGTGCCCGAGGAGCTCGTCCCGAGAGAACTCGCTCGAGACGGAGAGGCGCCCACGGTCGAGCCTCGAGCTTGTACGGATGAGCGGGCATGTCTTGTTTTCTTGCTCATAGGTCGGGCCCCGTCCCCGATGGACTTTTTTGTTTCGAATTAGGCCCCGGTTAAGGATATCCGAATATCTGTATTCCACATTTAGCCCCCGAGCGCCGTGAAGGGGAGAGGTTTTCCTTCTCGTGCGCTTTTGTCGAGTTGAGGTCATGGTTGGAATTGGGAGTCGAAGCTTTTACGTTGGTGCGCCGCTGAAGCACCCGCTGGTGTAGTTCTCGAGGCTCCCACGAACGGAATTCGCGGAGGCTTGAAAATGATTTGCGTTTTTCGCTTGCTCCCGTGCTCGGCTCGCTGCGAGGGGAGGTGAGCTCGAGCTCGATTTTTACCTCGACGGCCGAAATCGAAAGTGCTCGGTGAGCTATCTAGCGGATGACTTGAGTGTGGCCCGAGCTCGCCCCTTCGCGACGAGCTCGCTCGCTTTGGTCGCCTTGCGGACCGACCTCATGTTCCGAGGGGTTCGACCTCTACGGTTCCCGAGACCCGTGTGAGGAGCTCGGGGGCTCGACGCCCCTCGCCGTGGAGGAGGATAACCTAAGGTCGTTTCGCGCCCGGCGCTCAAGGCGTACTTTGGGGAGGAGCCCCCGAGCTCTTCGTGAGCTCGAGGGCACGGACACCGTTGGTGCCGCTCCCCACCGTACTCCTCGCTCGGGTTGTGCGAGGCGGCCCTCGTGCTCGTGGGGGAGCCGGACCTCGAACCTAGAGTTCGTTGTCGACGTGAGCTCGTGGTCATGGGATATCTCTCGAGGAAGATGACTGGTTGACGAGCTCCTGCAGATTTTTACCTATAGTAAAAAAGAGCCGTTGGGAAAATAGCCGTTGAGAGAAAGTTACCGTTACCTTCGCTCGAAGTAACGAGTCGCCGCTTTACGGATTTGCCCGTTCTGCCGCATGGCGGGCACGTGGCTCAGATCCCTGGGGTCGTGGTGCGTGGTGGGCCATCCGCCCGGCCGCCTCGTCGCATCCGCCCCCGAGCTCTCCTATAAATAAAAGGGGCAAACAGACGGGTTAGTTTTCTCTCTTCTCCGCCACCGTAGAGATCCGCCGCGCCGCGCCTTTCTCGATCTAATCCGGCTCTCCTCGCCACCGTTCGCTGAGGAAGAGGGAGTGTTTGGCGAAGTTATCGAGCATCGTCGTCGGGAGGCCGAGAGAGGAGATCATGGGGTCGTGGCGCTGGCCGCTGGTGACCAAGGAGATGCTTGAGGAGCGCGCCCAAGACACGGGCGGGCTTCCGGCCGACCGACGCTGGAGTGGATGGTGCCCTTGCCGACGGATGACGCCTCCCGACCCGCCGGAGGTACATCGTCTCATCTCGCTCCTTCCACGAGAGGGGGCTCGGCGTCCCTTCCAATCGACTTCTTCCACGGGCTCTCCTCTCCCTCTTTTGGGGCATCGAGCTCCAGCATCCGAACCCGAACGGGGTTCTTCATCGCCGCCTTCACCACCCCCTGTGCGAGGGGTGGCTTGGGATTGAGGCGAATTGGGAGCTCTTCCGCTTCTTCTATTTGCGCCAAGATTCAAAGACAGCTTCTGATGGAAGAAAGGCGCCCGTCCCGATCGGGTGCGTCACCATCCAGCCAGGTCCGGGGATGAAGACGCAGTTCCCGGCTGTCATGCCTTCCGTCCAACGGCCGGTGGCGCGACGAGTGGTTCTACCTCAAGAACGACGACGCCCATCCGTTGCAGCGCTACACGGACGTGTGTTCCCGGGTCGGACAAGATATGGAGGGAGACCCCCACGATCACATGCTGCTGAGGATCCGGGAGGTGGCCAAGAAGGTCAAGCTTTCCACGACACCGAGCTCATGGAGCCCTCATCATCGCCTGGTGGCTCGAAAGCACGGCGTCATCCCCTCCGGCAACAACTCTCCGCATCCGGGAGATGACGGAGGAGCGAGCCCCTTTGAGGGCACGGTGACGGCGCCGGCCCTCCCAAGGACGACGCCGAAGTGGTGGGTTCGTAGGGTGACGGGAAACCCTTCAGTAAGATGACGGGCGAGCCGAACCCGATTTCGGCCGTGCTACCTTCGCAGGCGACGAGGGACCTGGTGAGTTTGCTTCCTCCTTTTTCGCTTGGTGCCCCGACTCGTGCGCCGTCGTCTCACCCGCCCTCGTGATGTGTAGGTTGGCGTGGTGGAACTCCTCCATCTCGCCCCCCGATGAGGACCGTGCCGTCCTTAGCGTCGCTCCGGGTTCAGCCCCATTGAGGGCGTCGAGTCCCTGGGACAGCCGGGCGCAAGAGATGGACAAATCGCCGCCCCGAGAACCCGGAGCTCGGGAGACGGCGGCTCACACCTCGGCCGGCGGGGAGACGACGGGGACTTCGGCGGGCCAAGGGACGTCGTCATCCTTGGCCGCGCCATCCGATGTGGCAAAGATCGCCGCCCGAACGCGATCTCAGGTTGCGGCCAGCCTCGCTTCTCGTGGCCGTTCGTCGAGGGAGAAGGGGGTCCCGAGGTCGAAACCGGCGGAGAAGAAGAGGCGGATGGCCAACGAGTAAGTTCCCTCGCTCCCGCTTTCTTCCGGGCGTAGTTGTCGTGGCTTTTCCTTTGTGGGCGTGTGTTGATTTCTTTCCTTGACCAGGGGTGGCCCAACCATTGGGACCTCCGAATCCCCCTCAAGCACCCGAGAGGATCGGAGGAGACTTCGAGCTCGGTGGGTCGCGGCCTCCTCCCCCGCCGGGCGGCTTCTTCCCCGACGCCTCCCGACCCGAGGGAGGAGGAGGAGGAGGAGGCAAGAGTCGTGTGACGTGGCGAGTGCCGCGCCATCTTCGAGCACTGCCCCCATGGCGCAGCGCCCGCCCATGGTGTTAGGTTCGATCGCGGGAGGTGGAGACCCCGGGCGAACGTGACCGCCGCCCGTCGCCCGAGCCCGGGCCAGGAAACGACCGCGACAAGGGTGGTCATCGAGCTCAACTCCCGGAGAGGGCGGAGGAGGGCACCCTTCGAGCCTCGAGCTCGGCGACGACCGGGGTGTGGTGTCCGGGTCGCGGATCGGTGGGAGGCGGTGCGGTCGGCGGAGGCCTCGGAGCCCCGCAGCTGACGCGTCAACATCCGCCGAGGGTCGAGATCGCCGGGCTCGAGGTTGAGAACGTCGCCAACGACGCGACCGCCCGATGCCCGACGGGTCTTTGGTGACGTGCCGTCGACCGCCGAGGCGTCTCCAGCCGCCGAGCACGCCCCTTGGTGGTCCCTGGGCGTGGGGCTGGGGCCTCCGGAGTCCCATCCCGCCATGGCGGTTCCCCGAAGGTCCGCGCCCACAGCCGTTGACACCGAGGTCGTGATGCCGCCGTCCGGGGATCTTTGCACCAGAGTGTCTCCATCGAAGTTGTCCAGGTGAGTAGTCCTGCTCGTGTCCTGCTTAGAAGTTGTGTGAACCGTGACGACTTCTTTTTTTTTCTGCAGATGCGAGAGCCACCGTCCACAGGATACAATTATGCAGTGACGGCCGTCCTCCGGGCTGAGGAGCTTATGGGGCAGCTGGTGTCGAACTGGACACGTGTGAGCTGCGGTTTCGGGCAGATGCACACGTCCCACGCCGAGGTGGGTGAGCGGATAAGGGACGTCGCCGCCTATATATCCGCGAGGCCGAGGAGCGTGTCGGTCGCGAGGTCCGTGAAGAGGTTGCCGGGCGAGCCGCGCCAGGCTGAAGCAGCGGGTTGCCCGGCATCAGGAGGAGATCGACCTCGCGCATCGTGCCGCCAGCAGCGCGAGAAGATGGAGGAGGAGCTCGCGGGCCTGCGCAAGATCTTCCGGAGGACAAGGGAGCTCGAGCGTTCGCGACTCGAGCGCCCGAGCCAGCTGCTCGAGCGGGAGAAGGACACCATCTCGAGGACGACTGCAGAACGTGACAGCAAGCTCGAGTGTAAGTGTTCCCGCCGGCTGAGCTCTTTCTCCATTTTTATTTTCGAGGTTGGGCGCTGCTCGACCCAATCGACGGGTTTTAGTTTATGATCGGGAGTCCACCGAGCTATGGGTTTTATTCCGGGCCGGAGGCGAGAGGCATCGGCCGATGCCGGTGAACCAATCATTGTGGGAGACCCGTGAAGATATTTACGCGCGCTTTGATGTGTAAGCCGGTGGCCCCCTTGCCTGCTTTCATTTCTCGCTTTGAGCCTCACTCTCTGATTTGTCCTGTCTTCCCGCAAATGAGAAGGAGAAGTCGTTGGGACTAGCCCGTGACCTCGGGGAGAAGGAGAGCTCTCTTGCTTCCGCGAGGCCACCGTGAAGCATATGCAGCTCGAGCCGCAAAACAAAGAGAGACCTGCCTGCAGTAGAGGACGCGTGACCTCGTGGCCACGCATAACCGGAAGCTCGCGCCAGGCTAAGAACGAGACGCCCAGGCTAAGGAGACCGAAGTCGTCGGGTTCCGTCAGCGCGCGATCGGCCGGGGCCGCCGGGGAGCTGAACGTGAGCAGCGAGTTTGTCCCCCACGCGGCGGTCCGCGACACCTTGGCGTTGAGGAGGTGGCGAATCCGGCTCATCGGGTGCTGCTCGTCTCGCGGATGGTGACAGAAAACGCCTCGTCGTCGTCCACAAGGCGGTCGGGCCGTGGTCCTCGCCCACTACCCCAAGATCGACACGCAAAGTGGTGGCCAAGGGCTGGCCTAAGGTGGCGGATTCCGCCCCGGCTCGACCGGTGGCGCCGCCGCTGAAGGCGGTGCCGAGAGATGGCGAAGAAACTCTTCGAGCTCGCCGCTGAGGAGCTCGAGGTTTTGAGCCCATGGCCGAAGAAGGAGGATCCGTCCACTCAGCCCGCCGTCGGTCCGGGAGCCACCCGCGAGGGAGTCATCACCCGAACGTGAGTAGAGCAGGTCGAGGCAAGGCCTCTTTTGCTAAAAAGTCCCGAGGCTCCGGGCAACGTGCAATTATAACTTAACCTCGTGCTAATGTTATAAACAACGTTGCCTTCTTTTCCTTGTCCGCGTGTCTAACTAGTTGTTCAGTTTTGAGCTCGTGTTCTAGTGGAAATAATAGCGGGCCTTCCCTCGGCGGCGCGGGGCGGGAGGTCGATAGGCGGTCACGCTATGCCTTTCGGCGATTTCGACTTCAAGACAACCGTAAATTACGCGGACTTAGGAGTATAAGACAAGTGGGAGGTCGAGGTAGACCGGTGTGACCCGGCCGAAAGTGTAGAACTCGGGTCGAGGTGTTTTTTGGCGAAAAAGAGTTTGTAAAAACGTGGGGTGTGCGCCCATCCCTTGTAGCCCCCGAAAGCAAGGGCAGGCCTCGCTGAGGGCGTAGGGCGGCCGTTGTTTTTTGACGGCCGTGAAACGAGGAGAGTTTGAATGCTTTCACAAATCTTGCATCTAAACGAGGTGTGCTTTTATTCAAACTTTGCAAAACGACTTTACAAGGTACATTTAAGGGTAAAAGTGACGTAGCCGTTCGATGTTCCAGCGCGTTGGTGAGCTCGCGGCCCCCTGGAGTCCTTGATCTTGTATGAGCCCGGTCGTAGAACTCGGGCGATGGTGAACGGTCCTTTAAGGCGCCGAGAGCTTGTGCTTCTCCTGGTGCTCAGATGCGCCCGTGAGGACTTGATCGCCGACGTTGAAGGCTCGTCCCTCGTACGTGGCGGTCGTGGTAGTGGCGCATCGACCGCCGGGTACTTGGCCGAAGTGCGCGCGCGACCTCTGACTTCCCGAGTTGATCCGCGGCGTCCTTGAGTGAAGTCCGGTTGCCGGCGGCATCGTATGCGTGAACTCGTGGGGGCGCGTGCATCGAGGGTGGGGAGCACGGCCCCGGATCCGAAGAGCTTCCAGGGAAGAACGGTGTGTGCCCCGGGGCTCGCCGGGCGTAGTCCTCGCGTGACTCCATACGACGGCGGGGGAGCTCGACGAGCCATCGCCCACCAAACTTCTCGAGTCGTTTGAAGATACGCGGCTTCAAATCCCCCGTAATCATCCCGTTGGCCCGCCGACCTGCCCGGCTAGTCTTAGGGTGGCTGACCGCGCCCGCCCACACGGATGCCGTAGTCGCCGCACGGTCGAGGAAGATCTGCCGTGAAGTTGGTCCCGCTTGTCGGTGATGATTGAGTTCGGGACGCCGAAAGCGGTGGACGATGCGGTGAAGAACTTGACCGTCTCCCTCGCGGATCGCGGCGTGTTGACACCGCTAACGACGTCACTAATATAGCTTACTCTTCGGCGCCCTATTGCTAGGCAACAACTCTCTATAAAAGCAATGACCCCAAACAAAGTCTTTGGTATTATAACAATCATACAACCACTTATCCACTAGTCAAAAGAATAACCTATACTTCTAGTAAAGCGGGTTGTCAATCCACTTATGCAACTAGAAAGTATAACATGGCATGAAATGATGTGACTAGGCGGGAATAGAATAAGATAAAGAATATAGAACAAGACTTTGCAAGCGAGACGTAATAATCTATACCATTGTAGCATTTTAAATAAGTTCAGTATCCACGTGGAAAAGCAGATGTTAACTACTTAATGCCGATACTAATATAGTCCTTATATATGGAATATCTATAACCAATAATGATAATGCTTCTACTCAACAACAGGGTTAATGTCACATGAAATAATAATAAATAAGATAAAGATATGTATGATAAATGCTCAATAAGATAAAAAGATAAATACAGGGATCAAGCCATCATGAAATGATAAAGATTCAAAATGTAATATTCTAGTCTAAGGACTCACATGGGGCAATATAAGGAAAACTTATGTGTAACTATCATCACATGTTATTGCTAGACTCTAATTAGTGCAAACATCTAGTTATCATAGCTATTACTTATTACTTCATAACAAACTTAAGGATCATCGACTAGGAAGGATTCAATAATGAGATCTTCACCTTCTTCGCGACACCACCGACCTACAGTTAACTACATGGAGAGGGAGGATTATAGAAGACTCAATAGAGTCACATCACCTCTACGAACTACCCCAAACCTCGACATATAGTGGGCATTTGCGGTTACAACATATACAAGCACCACGCTTACATAAGTTATAACACCTATCTTGCACGTTACAAGATGAGGGCTATACAATCCTAAGCATGCAATCCATAATAAATAAATAACTCTACTAGACATATTAAAGCAAACAATAAACAAAGCAAATGATAATATAATAAAGATAAAGAACAATATCATAGATGATCAATGAGTGATGAATATACCAAAGATATAAATATATCAAAGAGTATAACAATGTACCTATGAACACCTTGACAGAATCTGAAGCTCAAGCCTTCCAATGCTTGGAACTCCTTCTAATCTATTGCTAAGTAGCTAATCTCTCTAGATCTAGAACTATTCTCGAGGAACTAGGGTTTATGGCTCTGGACTTGATCAAAGGGAACTCAGGTTTTCGATCTTGAGATTGAATTAGGGTTTTGGGGGTAGCCCTGCCCCTTCTTTATAGCCCCATTGGATGAATCTCGGCCCTTGGATCAAACCGACTTGATTGGGACGGACTAGATCAACTCCATAGGTCGGTTGTAGGAAGATTCGAAGATGGACATGTGGCTCCCCCCGGGGGTGCCGCGCGGCACCCCCCCCCCCGTGCCACCCGGCCCCACCCGGAAGGGTGTGGGCCCTCGGCCTTGGCGAGGTGTCTTCTCTTCACATGTAGACCCACGGAATTTATACCAATCGCCCGCATTTGGTCCTTTTCTTCGGTGTCTTGATTTCTCCTCTTTTCTCTCGATTTTTTAGGGTTTTCCGAGTTCACCTATAAAACGAGGGTATACAAAACTTGTGGAAATCATTAGTATAAACCCTATCTTTTATTTGTTCTTGTCCTCATATGTTCTATTATTTCATAGTAAAAAGTTGACAATAACTACCGTCAACAAGCTCCCCCAAGCTTACCTTTTGCTAGTCCCTTAGCAAAACATATAAACTATAAAACAAACTTGGATCGGGGAGTTGCTACGATACTTTCATTCTTACAAAGTACACATGCTTTCAAAAAGGGACTCAACTCCGATTTGGATAGACGAATCGACTTCAAACCTTTTCTTTTACCAACTATGGTGCTTTTACTCTCACTTGGGTACTTGAGCAATTGAAAGATAGAACAATCAAGTCAAGCACTATGTCTCAAGTCTTTGATCACTAATATTTAGGAGTGTTTAATAAATTTTGCAAATAAAACTCAGAGCTCAGAATGAATGAATGGCACTCTCAATCTCTCAAGTATGTGGTATTTGTGGATCCTCACTAGGCATTAATAACTGCCTTCTCTCTTGTATATATGGTATTTATGGCACAAGGCTAAGTATTAAGCCTTTATAACTCACTCTCTCTCTAAATATGGCTTATGTGGAGTTCATAGGAGTGGCACTCTTAAAATAGTATTGCATATCTGCAAAGGATTTATTTATAGTTCAAACAATGGATCCATAGAGAGTTCAGCCGATCAAGACAGGTATAGCATGTGTATGGAATATAGTGGATAGGTGTATATTTGGTGGCTAAAACAAATTCTACGTTTACTCCTTTGATGATAAAACAAATCTCTCTTTTGAAATTTGGAAACTTTTTGAGAGAACTTTGGGTGCACTTTTTTTTTTTTTTCTTTCTTTTGAGAGGCGGGCATCTAAGTACCCATTGTTTTCATTTGGACACTTGTCCTCTTTTACTCTCTTTTTCTCTTTTTTTTCTTAGGGAGGTAGGCTCTACTGCCCCGTAGGACACTTGTCCATTTTTCATCTCCCCTTTTTATTCTCTTTTTTTTTTTTTTTTAGCAGCAACCCAAATCTCTTTCCACTGATAAACTTTTTGAGAGATATCAACAAAGATACTTTTGGAGTAAATAAACATGGGCTTCCTATGGTTTAATGGAGGGTTTATTCCTAGTGTAGGAATGAAACAAGTATATGGATATATATGTGGAAAAAGCATGGTATTGCAATCACTCCCATTGTAGGAATATATGTATGTGGATGGTGGTGTGGATGGAAACTTGTCTTTTCATGACTGAACTCCTCATAGGTAACAACAAAGCTTGAACTACTCAACCCAAAGCAAATAGCATATGTAACTGGAATGTTTTCCTAATCTAATAATCATAAATATGGCTTTGGTAGGAATTTAACACTCGCCAAACAAGAGCTCATCATGAAATATTTTAAAATTTTGAAATAAATCTCCGGATATAGTTTCACTAGGACAAGATAAATAGCATGCTCAGACTTTCTCATATCATATCCCCCAATTACCTAGACTTAGATCAAGTGTGTGCAACCACAAGTCGGTATAGAGCAAATTTGAAAGCGAGGACAAATATATCCAAAACATCGGAGGAGTTTCTAGTAAAAAGCAAGGTACTAAAAAGAATTAGAGTAGAGCAACTATTCATCATTTCCAAGACTAACTTTATTTATTCTAATTAACACTTTTATTAACCACACCTTAAGCAAACATATATATATATAAAAAAAAAACTCGACCTGCAGGGGGCAAGCCGCTCCCCCGGGCATTTGGCGCCTGCGGTACACGGGCCGCGGCGGCACTCGGAAAATGCACACACGGACACCAAGGCCAGCCCGGACTTTAAGAATAAGACCTTCTC
Organism: Hyparrhenia diplandra; assembly: GCA_015847255.1. Taxonomy (NCBI): domain Eukaryota; kingdom Viridiplantae; phylum Streptophyta; class Magnoliopsida; order Poales; family Poaceae; genus Hyparrhenia; species Hyparrhenia diplandra. Next base: position 729,113 of record JADLZK010007878.1, read on the forward strand.
ACACGGGCCGAGAAAACCCCTCGAACCCCCCGCCCGGCCCCGACCACGGTGAGGCGTTACCGTGAGATGGGCGATCTCCACAAGCGTGCTTTGGCACAGGGGCGGCGAGGGGATTTTTTTAACCCGTGAGCCGAAATCTTGCCCCCGTGGGGGGTTCGACCTCAAGACCTCACGGGAGGTGCCGCCGAGTGCTACCACTACGATACACACCCTTTGGCAAGCAAACATATATATATATATATATATATATATATATAACTAAGACTCTTTATTTGATTTAAAACTTTATGCATCTTTTTATGGTCTTTTTAAAGTAAAGCAAAAGATAGTATAGGGGTACTTATCTCGATAACTTAGGGGTGCTCTCCCCAAGCTAGATTTTTTTGTGTAGGTGCCGAGGTGAGGTAGACGAATGGAGATGATGTTGTCCTTTCTTGATGAAGTATTGATGATGACCGTTTGAGGTTACATTTGAGTGGTTGGACGTCTCCTTCTCATCATAGCTCATAATTGCTTTAGATCCTGCAAAAACTCAAGTAGACAACAAAACTTCGTGGAATTGATTAGGCGTTAGCATTGGATATTTTATGCTTACTTATCGTGAGTTTATTTTATGAGAAAAATTAAAGATTAAGCTTGAGCAGGGATCTAAGCAAGAACTAATATTTTTGGTATTTTATTTTTATTCATGCATGCAATATTTTTTTTTATTTTTATGCCTCCCAAATTAAATAGTTCGGTGGTTGTTTAAGCCACAGAAATAATTACATGGGGCTTTAGTTATGAATGAATGCTAAAAGAAAATAAATACGCACAAACTAAAAGATAAAAGATACCTTTCTGTACTTACCTTGGGCACTTAGGAGTTACTCCCATGGTATGTCGGTTGGTACTTGAAACGTCAGGGGAAGTTACCTTAGAAGGAGAGGACGGTTACGGTTCCAAAGGTGAACTTTCCTTCTTCCTCCATAGCTTCTTGGTTGGGTTAGGTGCGGTGGAGTTTCCTCTTCTGTACCTTCTCTTCTTCTTCATTGTGTACCTCTTCAAGGTTGTTGGTCCAATCTTCCCATCCAACTTCTATGGTTGATCTTTGCCGCCGCACTCTCCTCATTCTTCATTTGTCTTTGGGGCGTCTTTGGTTGCAACGAGCATTTTGTCTCCTTCTATTGCGAGGCTCTACGGACTTTTCATAGTCGATAATAAAATTATTAAAATAACAACGTACCCTTTACGTAGGAAACCTGGAAGTGGATCTCTCCAATATTCATGTAAATGATTGCACGGGTCGTGTTTAAGAATGGTCTTCCTAGCACAATGGGTGCATCGATGTCTTCATCTTGCATGTCGGGACCATGAAATCTGCGTGTACGAAGTGGTCCCGAATCTAGACAGTACATCTTTAGCTATGCCTTCTCGGCCTCTGTAAAGACCGACCGCCATCTGCGGTGCGTATATAGGTTTCATACTGAGGGTTGTTTACCAAATATAAATTCATAGATTACCTTAGGCATGATGTTGACTCTCGAGCCACGTATCACGGATGGTATTTGTGAAGGTTTCTTGATTAATTAAAATGTCTATCTCGGGATTACACGGATCTTCCATCTTTGGCAGATATGGTGAAGTAGCAACGTAGTCCCATTTCGAGTAGACCGGATTGATCATGTTCATGTTACGAGACTGCTTCTTCTTGTTCTTCCTTCTTACGTAGCTAGGATCATTCTTCTTGACAAGTCGTTCAATCTCGAGGGGCTATGCGAGGATGAGCGGGATACTCATGCATTTTGTTCTTGAAGTGGAAGGTCTCCCTTCTCCCCTTGATGTTAAAACATATCTTTGCTTGAGCGGCGTAGATGATAGCTTTGGCCGTCATCAAGAATGGTCGGCCCAATATGATGGTCGATCTGTCATCTCCTCCCGTGTCGAGGATGACAAAATCCGCTTTGTCGAACAATTGCCAACTCGTAGGCAAATGTCGCCGAGGATGCCCTTAGGGTAGATGATCGATTGATACGCAAAGCGCAAGCACATGGTTGTGGATAATAAAGGAGCACCATGGATCTTATCATAAATTACCTTTGGCATTATATTAATCTTTGGATCCGTGGTCACAAAGAGCATTGTTGAATGTGTGCGGCGCAATCGAATAGTGATGGCGGTCTTCCACGAATCTCCTTTCTTTAGTGGCATGGACTCATGCCTCCATCCTTTCTTCATAGAGCTTTGATGATAGCCTGCATTCAAAATATCGACAAGGTTTGCGGACTCTAACTCTTCGGGCTGGCCTGGGATCTTGTTAAATTCTAGTGGGGGAACAACGGTGGCCAACCGAAAGCAATTTCGTGACTCTAGCATTTTGTTAAAGCTATCTTTGGTTCTTCATGGCAGTGGAAAAAAAGTGTCTAGCCTGGTACTGATAGTGTCTAAGGTTTTGTCATTGGCTATGACCTTCTTATTGATTTGCTTAATAAGTTTAGACTCGACCCGCAAGTAATTCGCTCAAAAGGAGGTTGATTAAAGTTATTACCTTGGTAATTACCTGAGTAGTTTGGCCTCTGTTGTTGGTTCCACCCTTGAGGTTGTTGAGGACGATAATTGTTGTTGTTGATGTAGTGTACATCCTCCATAAGTTCTGGACAATTCTTCCCAGAATGCCCAAAGCTTCCGCATTCTTCACACGTCATGAGAGCGTCATTGACATGCATGACCTCTCTCTTCTCATGTTCTTGGTTCTCCGGCTTCTTCATCGGCAAATCTAGCTTTTCGATAGCATGTCCACCTCCTTAAGCCGATGGACTCCTCCTCTCTTCCGAGTAGCGGTGCGCTCTTCATTCCAACTCTGGTTGGAAGCCATCTTCTCAACGAGTGTAGTAGCATTAGAGAGTGTAAGAGCTAGGAATGCTCCTCCAACAGCAGCGTCCATTGTCTCACGGGTGCTAGTAGTGAGCCCGTGATAGAATGTCTGCATCAACGGCCAGTCCTCCATCCCATGATGAGGACACTCTCGAAATCGAGATCCTGAAAAACGCGTTCCCTAGCTTCGGGAAATGACTCATCATGTTGTTCTTTGAAAACTTGAAATCTTCCCACGCAAGGCATTTGTCTTGCCAGTAGGAAAGAACTTGGCGAGGAAGTTGGTCGAGCAGCGGTCCCAAGTGTTGTTCTTCTCCTTATTGGCATAGAACCACTATTTGGCCTTTCCAAGCGGCGAGAACGGGAAAAGACGAAGCGTAGTGGCATCACGTGTCACTCCCTTGATCGTGAAGGTGCTTTGCGGATCTCGAGAAAGTGTTGCAAATGGGCACTTGGATCTTCATGTGCCTTCCCACGGAATTGACTAGCTTGCACCATAGTGATGAGTGCAGGCTTAAGCTCGAAGCCATTCCCTCCAACATCAACCGTAGGTCCAAAGGCGGATGTTGTTGGTGGTCGGAGCGAGAGAATTGGCCTTGAGACTCTTGTTAGCCATAGCTTCAAAGTCGGATGCTAAGCTTCTCTTGAATGTTGATCTTCCGAAACTTCTTTGTGTGCTTTTAGGAGCTTTTTCTCTTTCTTTGTCGATTAACTTTTTTGGATCATCGAGAAAATTATCCGGAAGCGTAGCACTTTGCATACATTAACCTGAAATAAAATGATCAAAATAAAACAAAACAAAAGAGTGAAGTGTTGTGAGTAGAAGATTATTGGTTTATCTAATTCCATGCGTGTAAGGCTATACTAGTACTTCTAGGAATCTACTTGAATGCCTCCTTAAATTTTGGAAAGATATGTAGTAAGCAAAATTTGAATGTCCTCCATGCATCTAGAAGATATGTACCAAGTGGTGAAAGTCTTCAAAGAAAGTTGAATGTCTTAAATGCATCAAGAAATTATGCATTAAGCAAGTTGAATGTCTTTCAAAGATCTAGAAGTTTGCGCACTAAGTAGTTTGATGTCTTCCCCCGCAACGACGCCAAAAATGCTTGTTGACACCGCTTAACGACATCACTAATATAGCTTACTCTTCGTCGCCCCTATTGCTAGGAGACAACTCTCTATAAAAGCAATGACCCCAAACAGTGCTAGTATTATAACAATCATACAACCACTTATCCACTAGTCAAAGAATAACCTATACTTCTAGTAAAGCGAGGTTGTCAATCCACTTATGCAACTAGAAAGTATAACATGGCATGAAATGATGTGACTAGGCAGGAATAGAATAAGATAAAGAATATAGAACAAGACTCGCAAGCGGATGAGAATAATCTATACCATTGTAGCATTTTAAATAAGTTCGTATCCACGGGGAAAACAGATGTTAACTACATAATGCTGATACTAATATAGTCCTTATATATGGAATATCTATAACCAATAATGATAATGCTTCTACTCAACAACAGGGTTAATGTCACATGAAATAATAATAAATAAGATAAAGATATGTATGATAAATGCTCAATAAGATAAAAGATAAATACAGGGATCAAGCCATCATGAAATGATAAAGATTCAACAGAATATTCTAGTCTAAGGACTCACATGGGGCAATATAAGGAAAACTTATGTGTAACTATCATCACATGTTATTGCTAGACTCTAATTAGTGCAAAACATCTAGTTATCATAGCTATTACTTATTACTTCATAACAAACTTAAGGATCATCGACTAGGAAGGATTCAATAATGAGATCTTCACCTTCTTCGCGACACACGACCTACCGTTAACTACATGGAGAGGGAGGATTATAGAAGACTCAATAGAGCTGTCACCTCTACAAACTACCCCAAACCTCGACATATAGTGGGCATTTGCAGATACAACATATACAAGCACCACGCTTACATAAGTTATAACACCTATCTTGCACGTTACAAGATGAGGGCTATACAATCCTAAGCATGCAATCCATAATAAATAAATAACTCTACTAGACATATTAAAGCAAACAATAAACAAAGCAAATGATAATATAATAAAGATAAAGAACAACATCATAGATGATCAATGAGTGATGAATATTCCAAAGATATAAATATATCAAAGAGTATAACAATGTACCTATGAACACCTTGACAGAATGAAGCTCAAGCCTTCCAATGCTTGGAACTCCTTCTAATCTATTGCTAAGTAGCTAATCTCTCTAGATCTAGAACTATTCCGAGGAACTAGGGTTTATGGCTCTCGACTTGATCTCCGGAACTCGGGTTTCGATCTTGAGATTGAATTAGGGTTTCAGGGGGTAGACCCGCCCCCTTCTTTTATAGCCCTATAGGATGAATCTCAGCCCTTGGATCAAACCGACTTGATTGGACGGACTAGATCAACTCCATAGGTCGGTTGTAGGAAGATTCGGAAGATGGACACGTGGCTCCACCCGGGGAGGTGCCACGCGGCACCCCCCCCGGTGCCGCCCGGCCCCACGGAAGGGTGTGGGCCCCGGCCTTGGTGAGGTGTCTTCTCTTCACATGTAGACCCCTGGAATTTATACCAATCGCCCCAGATTTGGTCCTTTTCTTGGTGTCTTGATTTCTCCTCTTTTTTCTCTCGATTTTTCGGGTTTTTCGAGTTCACTGTAAAACCGAGTGTATACAAAACTTGTGGAAATCATTAGTATAAACCCTATCTTTTATTTGTTCTTGTCCTCATATGTTCTATTATTTCATAGTAAAAGTTGACAATAACTACCATCAACAAAGTCGCGAGATAGGCATGACCTCTATCCACTTGGTGAATTTGTCGATGGCAACGAGAAGGTGCATGAAGCCCCCGGGCGACCTGCGTGAATGGGCCGACCATGTCGAGCCCCCAGACTGCGAAGGGCCAGGTGATAGGGATCGTTTGGAGGGCCTGGGCAGGCAGATGCATTTGCTTGGCGAAGAACACGCTCGCAACGGCGCACGACGTCGTCGGCGTCGGCGACGGCCGTCGGCCAAGAGAAACCTTGACGGAAGGCCTTGCCCACGAGCTCGTGGGGCCGCGTGATGCCCCAACTCTCGGCGTGTATCTCTTTTTATGAGCTCGCCCCTCCTCGAAGGTGATACAGCGCTGGAGTACTCCGGACGCGCCCCGCCTGTAGAGCTCGTGCTCGATGATGACATAGGACTTAGCTCGGCGCGCTATGCGCCTAGCCTCCTCTTTCTCGGTGGGAAGCTTGCCGTCCCTCAGCCACCCCAGGATGGGAATCCGCTAGTCGGATCTTGGGGCTTTGGCTCCGAGATGGCGAAGACCTTGGTGCTGACGAGGTCGACCTCTATCAATGAGCTCGAGCTCGTTGGGGTTTCGACCTTGTCAGGAAACGGCACAAAAGGCGTTTTGGCCGGATCCGCGCATGAGTTCGAGCCCTCACCCTCAAGTCGGATTGAGGGGATGTAACCGGTCATGGGCGAACACACCGGGGGGGACCTACTTCCGGTCGGAGGCGAGCTTGGCAAGGACGTCAGCGTCGCCATTGTACTGGCGGCGGATGTGCTTGAACTCGAGGCCGTCGAAGTGCTCCTCGAGTTCGCGCACTTTCTCGGAGTACGTGATCATCCTCGAGCTGACACAGTCGGCCTCCTTTGTGGCTTGATCGGCGACGAGCTTGGAGTCCCCTCGGACCTCGAGGCGCTTGATGCCGAGCTCGGTGGCGATGCGGAGTCCGTTCACCAGGGCTTCGTACTCGGCGACATTATTCGATGCGGTAAAGTGGAGGCGGATCGAGTACCTCATGCGCACGTTGCGCGGCGAGACGAAGACCAGTACTCACTGTCGTCCGGCTTGGGCGGCAGCTGTGTCTCGGTCCACTCGGCCACAAAGTCAGGGAGCACCTGGACTTGATGGCGTCTCTTGGAGTGTACGAGATGTCCGACCCCATGAGCTCGATGCCCCACTTGGTGATGTGCCCTGTGGCCTCGGGGCTGCGGATGATCTCGCCGAGCGGGAACTTGGAGGCGACGGTGATTGGGTGCGCGTCGAAGTAGTGGCGTAGCTTGCAGCGCGTGATCAGCAAGGCATAGGCGAGCTTCTGGTGCTGCGGGTACCGCGTCTTGGTGTCGGAGAGGACTTCGCTGATGAAGTAGACTGGACGGTATGCGCGCCGGTGCATGCCCTTCCTCCTCGCGCTCTACTACGAGCAGCACCGTGCCGACGACTGCGAGGTGGCCGAGATGTAGAGTAACATTGGCTCGCCCCGCTTTGGCGGCGTGAGTTGAGAGCGGCCTGTGCCTCATCGGTCCAGGCAAAGCGCTCCGACTTCTTCAGGAGTTTGTAGAGCGGGAGGCTACACTCACCGAGTCGAGCTATGAACCGGCTAAGTGCGGCAAGGCATCCTGTGAGCCGCTGCACGCTCTTGACGTTTTTTATCGGGCCCATATTTTGGATGGCCTCGATCTTTTCGGGGTTGGCCTCAATGCCGCGCTCGGACACTATGAAGCCAAGGAGTTTCCCTCGGGGGACCCCAAAGACGCACTTCTCCGGGTTGAGCTTTACTCCGAACTCGCGGAGCTTGCTGAAGACTTGCTAGAGGTTAGGGATGAGCTCTCCCCGTGCGTTTTGTCTTGACTACGATGTCATTGACGTATGCTTCAACACGCTTCCCAAGAAGCTCTTTGAAGACTTTTTGCATGCACCTCTCGGAAGGTGGCGCCCGGCGTTCTTCAGCCCGAACGGCATCGCCACGCAGCGTAACGCGCCAAAGGGAGTGATGAAGGAGGTTGCGAGCTGATCGAGCTCGTTCATCGCGATCCGGTGGTAGCCGGAGTAAGCGCCGAGAAAACAGAGGGTCTCGCACCCGGAGGTGGAGTCAACAATTTGGTCGATGCGCCGCAAAGGAAACGGATCCTTTGGGCATGCCTTGTTGAGACTCGCATAATCAACACACATCCTCCATTTCCCATTCTTCTTCTTAACTAGTACAGGGTTGGCTATCCACTCGGGATGAAGCACCTCCTTAACAAAGCCCGCCGCTAAGAGCTTATCTATTTCCTCGGTGATTGCATGCCGCCTGCCGTTGTCGAAGCGCCAGAGCCGCTGCTTCACTGGCCGAGAACCGGGCTTGATGTTTAAGGAGTGCTCGGCGACTTCCCCGGTATGTCGGGCATGTCCGAGGGTTTCCACGCGAATACGCCGAGGTTTGCGCGCTGAGGAAGTCGACGAGCTCGCTTCCTATTTGGGAGTGAGCTCGGCACCAACACGAATGGTGCGCCCCTCCTTGTCGACCGCCACCGTCTTGGCGTCCTCGTCGGCTCGAAAGAGCCGCCGCCTTCTCGAGCTCGTCGGATGAGCTTGCCGCCTTGCCGGACGTGCTCGCCGCCTTCTTGAGCTCGTTGGAGTCCTCCCGCTTTGGACCCAAGCGAGCATCTCGGGATGAGCTTCTCGGACTCGATGAGAGCGTCGGTGTACTGCACGGCGTCCCTTGTCGCAGCGATTGAAGGCGCTCGAAGGTGGAGTTGACGGTGATCACGCCCTTCGGCCCGGGGATCTTGAGCTTGAGGTACATGTAGTTGGGCACGCCATGAACTTCGCGTAGCACGGCCGGCCCAATAGTGTGTGGTACACACTCTTGTAAGGGAGCACTCGAAGGTGAGCACCTCCTTGCGGAAGTTGCTCGGGTCGCCGAAGGTGACGGGAGGTCGATCCGCCCGAGCGGGAACGCCGCTTCCCGGCACCACCCCGTGGATGGGATCCGTCGAGGGGCGGGAGGCGAGCTCGTGTGATGCCGAGCCTCCATGGTGTCGATGTAGAGGAGGTTGAGGCCACCGCCGCCATCCATCAGCACCTTGCCCAGCGCTTGGTGCCCGACGATGGGGTCGACGACGAGCGGGAACCGCCCCGGTGAGGGATGTGCACGGGTGATCCTTCTTGTCAAAGGTGATCGGCGCCTCGGACCACTTGAGGTAGGAGGGCGTCGCGGGCTCTGGTGAAGAGGACCTCGCTGTAGGAGCTTCGGGCGGCGCGGACTCAGACGCCGGGCGGCCCTCCTCAAGACGACGTTGACCGCGCCGTCCTTGAAGAAGACGCCCTTGTTGCCCGCCCGCTTGTCGAGCTCGTCGTCATTCCGCTTTGTCGCCGCGCCATCGCCCGCCGCCACGTACCGCCACGAACTTCCCGAGGAGGTTACAAGGTCCTTGAGCTTGTGCTTGACCGGACCTTCGTGGTTGGGGCGTGGAAGCTCGAGCTTCTTCTCGAAGTAGTCCCAGGGGGCATTCGGCCGCCGCCTTGGCACCGGCTTCTTCTTGTGCGCCACCGCCACGAAGTCGCCCCTCGTTGTGGCGGCGCTTGTTCTTGTTCTTTTTTCTTGGGACGCGATGTCGATCCTTCGCGCCTTCGTCGGCGGCCTTCTCCTTGCCCTTGCCGGTGGTGCCATGGAGGACGGTGGAAATGGCCTCCTCGCCCCGGTGTGGTTTGTGGCGAGATCGAGGAGCTCCTTCACCGTCTTGGGCTTGCGGATGCCGAGCTCGCGGATGAGCGTCTCGCGGTCGTGCGAAGGTGAAGGCGGTGATGATCTTGGCGTCGGTGGCATCGGAGAGCTCGTTGCGAGCTTGAGAAGCGCCGGATGTAGTCGCCTGACTCTCGTTCTTCACTGCAGGTCATGGAGGTCCCACGTGTTCTTGGGGTGGGAGTAAGTCCCCCGGAAGTTGCCGACGAAGATGTCGTGGAGGTCGCGCCCGGTGTCGATGAGACCTGCGCAGCAAATGCTCGAGCCACAACCGAGCAATGTCGGCGAGGTACAGGGGAGGTTGCGGATGATGAAGAGCTCGTCGTTGGCTCCTCCCGCCTCGCATGCAAGGCGGTAGTCCTCAAGCCATACACTGGGGTCCGTCTCCCCATTGTACTTCCGGATGTGCAGGTCGGAGCACGGCGGAGCGCTTGGGGAACGGTGCGTCGTGAACGCCCGCCGTGAAGACCCGTGGTCGTCTCCCGTATGGAGTGGGACTCTGCCTCGAGCTCCGCCTCGAGCTCGGGTGTCACGAGCTCGGGAGAGCCCTGGGCGCTTGCCGCCTCCTTACGGCCGGGCGTCGGGCTCCGCGGTCTTCGGGTTGTCGTAACGCCGCCCCTCCTCTTCTTTGTAGGAGTGCGTGGGGCGGTTGTCGTCACGTCCCGGTCGTCGCGGCGGTCCCTGGGGCTCGCCCGGCCGGTTGCTTCCTCGGGCCTCCGCTCGCCGCCCGTGCGCCGGGGGTGTCTCGCTCGTCGCGGTCTCGCCAACCCGGCGCGGGCGTGGACTCGCGAGGGGAGTCATCTCACTCCGCCTCCGGTTGGAGGAGGCCTCGTGTTCCTCTCGGGCCGGCGATGCGACGCCGAGCTCTCCATCCGCTGCTCCGCGGCCTTCTCAATGAGGGACCGCGGTTGTCGGTGTACCCGCCTGGCCTCGTGCTCTCGGGCTCGGGAGGTCATGCAAGAGCATGGAGGCGGCGTTGAGGTTCTAGGGCTGCCGAAGACCGGCGGGAGGTCGTCGGCCTCCTCGATGCTGCGCCGTGCGTCTCTCCCGTGAGCTCGAGCTCGGTGCCATCCGCCTTCCTCGGCGAGGAGTGCCTCGCGCTCCTACGTGATCTCGCGCTCGGCTTCTTCGAGGCTCCTCGAGGCGCTCATGGATTCTCTTGGGTGGGGCAGTCCGGGGATCCGTCAAGCCTTGCCCCCCGAGTGTGTGGGTGTCTTTGGGTGGACTCCTCCTCGCGTTGTACGCCGCTGCGTCGCACCGTCGGGGGTTTGGCACATGTAGCACTCTCGAGTGGGGTCGGCCCCGGCGAGACTCAAGCTACCGAGCGCGGCCTCGAGGCCTGACATCCTGAGCTCGTTGCTCTGAGGTGTCGGTAGGAAGAGCTGTCCCAGGGGGTACATCTCGACGTAGGTGGCGAGGAACTCGGTGGTGGAGAGCGGCTCCCGGCCTGCGAGCTGTAGGACGACATTGGCGATGGAGAAGGTGACGTCGTGGAAGAGCTCCAGAGTCGGCTTAGGGCCCAGGATGTGCGGAAGCAGGTCCGCAATGCTGGTGAATAAGCGGTCGGCCGCGCGGATAGGGGCCGGGCCTGGGCGGAAGTCAATCCGGCCGGAGCGAAGTCAAAGACGAGTCGGCAGCGCCACGGACTAGACGAGGCGCCATCTTGTCCCGCACCAGCCGAGGGAAGGTGACCCCGACGAGGGAGTCCTCGGAGCTGGTGCCGGCGCGGTCCGTGGTCCCGAAATGCATCGGTGCGCCGGACGGAGAGGTGGTGAAGGGAGCCATCAAAGTGGTGGTCGTCACACTAGCGCCGCCCTTTACCCGGCGCGCCAACCGCCGTGGTCGTATACCACGGTCCACAGAATCGACCGGCTAATGTGTGCAACGATGGCCTAACTCAAGGGACAATGACACATGATTTATACCTGGTTCGGGCAAATCGGGCACCCTAGTCCGGTGTGTGCACTATCCGAGCTCAAAGACTCGTACCGGGCGAGTACAAGTGGGAGAGAGGGAGAGGTGAGCTCTCGGGTCCCGAGATGTGTGTGTGAGTGTGTGTTGGGAGCCGGGAAGCTAGTGAACTTGCCTCCTCCCGATGGCCTAAGTTCCCTTTTATAGTCACAAGGAGGGTTACATGGTGGCCATGGGGAAGAGGACTTAGGAGGAGAAGGAGTACAAAATGGAAGGGGTAAAAGGCAAATGTCTGTCGGTGGCAGGGCACGCCGGACCGCCCAGCGTGCGCGCACCTCCGCCGCCCTACTTCGTAGTCTGCCCGCCGGTCGTTGTAGAGCTTGTAGGGGGCGGCTCCGGTTTCCGATGTCCCGTACGCACGGATCTTGGAGCTCGGAGCTCGGTGGTCGGGCGGGGAGGGACACCAAGCTCGCGGCGCCGTAATCGTCGGCGATACGCCTTGTCGACCGTCAGCACGCCGCGTCGCTGTCGGGTCGGGACTGCGACGGCGCCGCCGATCATAAATGCAGATGTCATAGGTTGCGGGAAAACATGTGGACGGGAGAGCTCGGCGGAGAGCTCGGTGAGTCGTCGTCGAGGTCGTGCTTGTCCTGTAGCGGTTGTCCGTTGCGCTCGGCGCGGCATGGCGTGACCTGACAAAGCCATACCGCAGCGTGCCTCTAGGGGATTTTGTTCTTCCCGGCAATATCTCGCCGTAGGCTGCAGCCTTCCGACGGGTGGCAGCGGCGCATGTCGGTCAACATCGTGGCCCGAGCCTCTAGTTGGAAATCCGTTCACGCCTGAGAGCTCGTTCGAGACGGAGTAGTGCTCAGAAGTCGAGCTCGAGCTCGCACGGCGCGGGAGGACTCATATCCGTGAGCTCGTTCGAGGCGGAGAATAGCCGATGGGTTGAGCTCGTGTTCGTGCCCGGGGAGCTCGTCCCGGAGAGAACTCGTTCGAGACGGAGAGGCGTCCACGGTCGAGCTCGAGCTTGTACGGGATGAGCGGGGCATGTCTTGTTTTCTTGCTCATAGGCCGGGCCTGTCCCCTGATGGACTTTTGTTTCGAATTGGGCCTGGTTAAGGATATCCGGAATATCTGTATTCCACAAGAATGTTTAAATAACACGCATCGAAAGCGTAAAATGATTTATAATATGGATGAATTTAATAAATAATTACTATTTTCACCAAAATGACCTAGTTAAGCACATAATCAGGACCGAGCGCAAGAGCATAAGTGATGTATTTGCATACATGAAACAATGCCACACCAAGCACAAGTGCATTTTCTTACATTAGAGGTGTGTTTTGGTCATTTTTGCGTGTTAGTTAATGATGTTAGCCTTTAGTTAAAAAATGATGTTGGCCTTCAAAATTGACTGTAGTATCACATATATAGAGAACGAATTCAAAGACATGTCAAATGGATAAGTCCAAAGTTTTCAAGGGATGATTGAAGCATGACTAAAGAAAAACCTTAGTCGCCCATCACATCAAAACAAAACAAAAGATGATATCCAATGGGAGGCCTGAGCACATGGTGATTACTCTGCAATAGGTATTGCCTCTATGAAATGACACATGGACCTAGCTGCTAATGAAATATTTGAGTTTTATTTCACTTGTTCGGTGACAAGTATCGCTTTATTCGCGAAAGTCAAGTCGATCATCCATCAATCCAATTATAAATTTCTTTGGTTATTTACTACATCTTGATGTTTGATGCTATAAATTTTGACAAAAGTAGAATATACATCAACAGCAGCATATAATTTCTCAATACCGCCTCACTTTTTTTTTTTTGAGACCACGCCGTTGTGCGTTTTTTAAGTAGGAGAAACTTCAAACAAGATAACAAGACGCAACGGCCACCAACTAGTTACCGAGGCGTCAACCTAAAAGTACAGGAAAGTAAGAAACGCGAGGGGCGGGAGACCCTCCACCTAACAACCCCGCACGCCACGCCCAATACAAAAGAATACTCAACACCAAGAAAGCCGAGGCGATTGTAGCCGTAGATGAATAGGGAATCCGAGTGCTCCTCCGAGTCACCGAGGGGCAGGACCACGGGCGAGAAGCGCCGACATGAAGATACACCTCCGAGTCACTTGGGCAGGACCACAGGCGAGGAGCCAACATGAAGATACCCTCCGAGTCACTAAGAACCAGGACCGCGGGTGAGGAGCACCAAAAAAGTCTACGGAAACAATAAACACCAACCGGACGAGCCAAGCGGAGAACAGCAAATAAGCGCAATTGGGCATAGCATGACGAACAACACGATGAATGGCAAATAAGGCCTGCCCCCAAGCAAGCTCCCCCAAAGTGAAGAGATGATGCCGCCATTCACCCCACCACCATGGTGGAGCGAGTGCAACAACACACGAACTCAACCAACAACGCCACCGCGACGCCGTTGGTGAGCGCCGAGGTAGCCGCCGCCGCCGGACCACCATGGCACAGCAGACCTCACCATAGGGGCCGGCCACCCCGGACGACGGGTGATGGACTGAACACGACGCCTTCAAGAAGGTAGTCGTTGGCCCATGGCGAGACGCCTGGGGCTGGGTTTTCACCCTTGGCCGCCAAGAGTCGCCGGGGGACGGCAACAAGCAGATCGTGGAGAACAACAGGGGTGGGGTGGGGCATGTCGGGAGCCACCCCGTCGGCGCCCGGCCGAGGACAGACGCCGCCCCCACCGCCGCCGAAGGATCGTCGGACATGCCGGGAGGCCGGCAGGCACCGGGCGCACGTCGCCCGGCAGGCGGCCCGCTTCGCCACCGCCCAACCCCTTTCGATCCGAGGTGGAGCCCTCTATATCAGGCCCATGGGGGCGGATCGTGGGAACCCCGCCCACCGCCGACGAGCCGAGCTCCAAGGTCGGAGCAAGAGGCCGGGGTGGGGGTGGAGGGGCAAATCCAGCGTGGCAGAGGCCGGATCCGCTTCCCAGGTGCCGCCAAAGTCCGGCCGCCGCCGTGGAAGGGGTTGGGTGGAGGGGGAAGGGGTAGCGCGTGGGGGAGGGTGGAAGAGCTCGGGGACAACGCCGGGCGGCTGCCTTGTTGCGCGCGCCGCCTCGGGTCGCTGCCACCACCGCGAGCCAAGGGCGGCGACGGCAAATCGAGAGGAACCGGAAGCGGGGGGCTAGGGGCGACGGGAAAGTCGCCGCCCGAGTCACCCTCGTGAGGACGACGGGGGGCAGGGGTCAAGCCAATACCGCCTCACATATCTGTGTGTATTGTATCAGGGCCATCGCCGTCGGTATTGTATCCCTAAAAAAAAAGTCTAGATTCTACTATTTTTAGAATGTAGGTTGGGAAAGGATGGATATCTTTCAGACCATATTAGCTTACAAGGTGCAAAGTTGGTTGTTTTTGTGCCCAAAAACAAGAAACAGTTTCTATTAGGAAACATCAAGAAAAGAGCCGGTATGATGTTGTGACTTCCCATGATTCCTCCCCTCGAAGATGGCAATATCTATGGACATTTCTACGAACAAGCTACAAATGAAGGAGATGCAAAGTTTCCTGAAGATGAAACCATTGCTGATTCCTTTCACCTAAGAAGGTCCAAGTCTGGAGTTCCTGTAAAGTGTCGTAAAATCTAGATTGTTGTTCATGTAATACATGGGGTGCCGAATGCAAACGAAGGAGGTGCTAAGACAGAGAGCAAGGGGAGGGAGGAAGAAGCTGTAGAGGAAGTGAAGCCATGAAGAAGCATTTCAGTAAAGAATACAAGACAACTGTGTAGTCTTAGTTATTGGCTGAACCATGTAAACTGCTGACATGTATCTGTAATGCCTTGCCTGGCTCTTTCTTATACTGAACAGAAGACAAGGAAGTCAAGTTCTCTACACCAGGAGCAACTACTCTCTATATATGGAGTAAAATATGAAGAGATTCGTAGAGATAGGATCAGTGTCAATGACTGTTGTGTCAAATCACCTATTTGTATATTATTAATGTATGTAACTTCTTTTAGTGTGAATACGTATGCCATCTTGGATGGGTTTTAAGTCTGGAATGCGATGGCTGTGTTACAATGTAAAACAATAGGCTGTTCGTCATCAGTTAAGATGGTGAAGACAATCTCAAATGTTGATAGATTTGCTCTGATAGGATCAATGTTGATACCTGTTGTGTCAAAATGACCTATCTATTAATGGTCTAATATGATTGATGTGAAATGTAATTCTTCTGAATGTGACATACATATCTTTTTTGAGTTAAGAATATGCCATGTTGAGTGGTTTTGAAGTCTGAAATGTCATATTGATTTATGAAATAAATACATGACTGACATTACTGATAAAGCTGTAGCATTACTGGAAACAAACATAAACAATTCAGTACTAACATACCATAATTTATTAAAAAGAAACACACATATGTTAATTAATTTCATGATTTCACACTCCACTAAAGTGTAATTTCCTAGTAGTTGCATTGTAGCAACTTCATCAACTCCAAGTAAGAGACCTGTGTATCCTCCTTGGATATAATGAGCATCCATTGTAGAAGAATTCCCATAAATTTGAAAGTCTGGCATTATGGTATTAGCATACTCTTCTTGGGTCAAAGGATGAGATATGATTGAAGACTTCTCGATAGCAGCAGGTTGAAGTCCATGTGTCAAAGAAGCTAAACCTGTATGAAAAAAATTACCTGAAGTAAGTTAAGAAATAAGAATAAAAAAATAAACCATATGTATGTCTTACGATCATGAGATCTGGGCACCTGTGACAGCTTCATTCCAGCTTGCCGTATTTGACCAGTCAATAACATCTTCTCTGCTTCTACAACACGTCATTGGGATCTCAACTTATGCGATTTATTTGGACTAGCAAGATAATGATTGTGATCAAGCAAAACCTTTTGTACTATCCAAGTCCCCTATTTACTGACACTAAACTGAATATGTGCATCACAACCTATCCTTGTACTATCCTTTGATGTCGGAGTTTCTCCATGTCCTTGGCAACAACAAACAATATACTTTTGACATATACTACCATCTCCTTGACTCCTTATCTGACTCTTTTCTTATATTGAACCCAACATTACCAGCATAGGTACTATATAGACGCGATGCAGCGAATCTGTTTCCCTTTCTTTTATGTGTGCATGAGTGATTTTCCTTCGGATTTTGCATATGTAACTTTCTTTACAATTTTGTGTGCTTGATTTCTTTCCAATCTTATAGGATGGGCCACGAGAGAGCCGCGAAGACTCTATCATTGGAGAAACGAGGGGACACCCTATATGAGCAAATTGCACAGGAGATGCAGGGAAAAGAGACGATGTGGGATTGCCGCTGGCAGAACCATGGGCCCCATGTTGAAATGTGGAACCAAAAAGTGCCCACTCGTTAGTTTTTTTAGATGTGGAAGATTAGATGTGGGAGAATTGAGTACCGCTTGTTTCCTTCATAACAGAAAAGTATATGATTGGTAAATAAAATGGAACGATAGAAACTAACTAGTGATTCACATGCATGAAATTGATGGGTTGCTACATAACACTAAGTAGAGGCATGCATGCTCATCAGTTGGCCGGCGGCAGCGTGATGCCATCGAAGGACATCACCTTCTGCGGCTGGGTAAAATTGACCACGTACACCACCGCCATAATATGCCTAATGTCGCCGGTTTGGTTGGACGTATTGATGATCAGCTCGAAGTACCAGTTGCGGGTAAAAAGGCTGGTGCACGAGCCGACGCCCTGCACCTTGGCGCTCTCCACCTTGTTGAAGTGGAGAGCGATATGCTCCTGCTCCACCGCCCAGCTGCCGAGCTTCTGGATGAAGGGGTTCTCAGGATCAGGCACCTTCCTCCATGGGCAGGGGTAGGAGGGGTCAGGGTAGGTGGGAGCCGGCGAGGGGGCAGCGGAAATGCAGACGATTGCGGTGGCGACAATGACGACGAGGAGATTGCAGGTCTTCATGGTCGTCATGGCTTCTACTAGTTTTGGCCGTGATCAAGGATCAAGCCGGAGGGCACTTAAATAGTATCCATATCCATCTTGCTATGTCTACAATTGGATTCAAATAAATGTTGATGTGTGTCATTTTAGCCATCAGATAAAAGCAACCAGTTAGTTGGATGCATTTCTAGGTAAATGCGAATAATGGGATTCGATTTAATGGCTTATGTATATGCCAACTATTTTTAGGAAGAAATTAAAAAATTATTAGGATATTATGTAAACTTAAAGTTTCAGCATAAAACCCCCTTGGTGATGATAATAATCCGTCATATCAAAATATTCAGTGTTTTAGGATTTTGAGGACAAATAGTGCTTAATGAAAATTATCTATTTATTTTGATATTTATTAAAGGTGATCCACGAGAAAACAAAAATAGTGATTACATGTAATCCTAATTCTAGTCATTCTATTCTTCTCAGAGTAAAACAATCTTAAATTTTGACCATGTTTATGGACAGGAGAACCAACAAAGTATATCCTTATATGATATTAATTAAACAATAGTTGTTAATTGAGCCGTAATAATTATTCTACTGCAATGTCCATCCCAACAATATATAATTTCGATCAAATTTAATAAAAAATATAATTAATTTATATAATGTGGATAAAATTTAATACAATAATTTCTAAATAATGTGTACTAGGAAGCATACATTGATTATATAATATGGATGAAATTTATAAAAGGGATGTTTAAACAATAAATAATTGAAAGCATAAAATGATTTATAATGTGGTTGAATTTAATAAATTTTCATTATTTTCACCAAAATGACCTAGTTAAGCTCACTACTACATTACATCTTTTACAAA
This sequence comes from Hyparrhenia diplandra, assembly GCA_015847255.1. NCBI lineage: Eukaryota > Viridiplantae > Streptophyta > Magnoliopsida > Poales > Poaceae > Hyparrhenia > Hyparrhenia diplandra. The sequence continues at coordinate 747,265 of JADLZK010007878.1, forward strand.
GGTGCTTCCATTTTTATTAACCTTAAAACCACCACGGTTAATGGAGGCCAACCAAGCCACCAACCGGGGAAAAAAGCGCCACGGTTAATCATTAGTAAGTTTTCCTTATATTATTCCATGTGAGTCCTTAGACTAGAATACTGTTGAATATTTATCTTATCATTATGATGCTTGATCCCCTGCATTTATTATTATCTTTATTATTATGATCATATATATCTTTATCATATTTAGAATCATTTTTCATTATTGGTTTGTTACTATTTCATAGTATATAGAGGGGTATTAATATTATGCATTCAGTTATAGATAGTCTTACGTCATAAACCGGATCGATTAAAGGGGTGACACGTGGTTGGCACGCCTTGGCGGCGGCGGGAGGGAGGGGGGGGGCGGCGCGTGAAGAGCAGGGAGGAAGGGAAATAGATTTTCTTTATTGCTTGTTGACCCGAGAGAGTACAGACCCCTTACTTTTTATAGCCTGAATAATGGGACTTGTAAACCAAGCAACCTCTAAAGGTTTCCTTATAGAATTGGAATACCTTTTACATGCAATCCTATTTATTTTCCTAATAAAGGTCTTCCTTATAGATTGGAATATCCCCTTGCACACCAAAAGTTCTAAGATAATCCTATCCAAACTCTTACTTTATTTCTCGCATTAATTGCGAAGAATCGCGGAGGGAAGGAATTTGCCGGGCTCGCCTACCCCTTGGGCCTCGTGGGCTGTCATCCTGGGCCCTATCTCTGGCACGTGACATCTCCCCCCCCTTCTCCGACCGCCGCGTCCTCGCTGGCTGGATGAATGTCCATTGGGTGGCCTTTGGAGAAAGATCTGCGGCACTGCACGATGAGCTCTACCAGTAGAACCAGCTTCCGTGTACAAGGTTCCTCGGGATCATGTTCTCCGGGTTCGTAGGTGCGAACTCAAGAGATAGTGGAGGTTGCCCGATGTAGCCGAGTGGTAGATGTACTAGTGGATGGCGCGTCCCCTCGCGTGTGTCGCCCGTCGTCGCGTGCCTCAAGCAAGAGCTCCCTCGGGACTCCGCCTCAAGGTGTTGATGCACCATGTCATGAGGCGGACTCTCGGGGAGGCAGGGGAAGCGGTCGTGGGGCGGAGCGTGGCGAATAGAGGCGGGGGGCGCCAAATAGTGATGTCGCGCGAGTAGGGGGTGTTGCACCCGGGTTCAAAGATCGCATCGCATATGAAGGAGCCGACATCGAACATGGATGGAGAGCTGATGTGTTCCTCTTCGCGCATCGTAGTCGATGTGGGACGTTGTCGATGGTGAGGAAGAGTCGGTCCATGCCATCGAGGAAGACGATGCGGCAGGTCCCACATGGTGGCATCGCGGGCCATATCTGCCGCCGCCAGCCGGGATGGCGGTCGGGCGCCGCCATCGCCGGGGCGGTGTCGTGTAGGCGCCTGGCGATGTAGTTCGCCCCGCAAGTCCCTCCCAAGTAGAGCCTCCCGGCAAGTCCGGTAGTAGTGGTGAAGAAGCCGGGAGGTAAAAGCGCCGCCAGGAGAAGGAGAAGGATACCGCCCCTCCACCGCCGGTGCGGCGGCGCCGCGTGGTGACGTCAGGCGATCCGCCGCAAGTGCCGGGTGCTCCGAGGTCGCTTGTCGGAGCTAGACGAAGACGCCTGTCGATGTGTCGTAGAGGTCCAAGGCACTGGCATGTCGTGGACGTTTGCTCATCTTGGGGCGAAGTCACGAATGCCCGCGAAGATGCCAGACCTGAGGAGTCCGGGTCCAGCGCGCTCCCGTGTCGGCGCGCGGGGGAGGTGCCAGCGTGAATGTCGCGGCGTGTGTTGACACATATTAATGAATACTTTTAATTGCCAATTAAACATGGAAAAGGACTAAAATATAAAATAGATAATCTTATTAGGGGTTTATACTAATGATTTCCATGAGTTTTGGTAGAGTTGTGATTTGCGGGGACTTAACAGAAAACGGTAGAATTCGTGAACGCGCAATCCAACTCCGGAACGAAGTCTAGAAGGCTCGAATACACCCGACGTGAACGTAAACTTATCACCCAAGAAAACATCATCTAGAAGACTCCGGAAGCCCGACGGCGCATCGCGGGACCCGTGGTGGGACCCACCCGGGCCGGCCGGCCTCCCCGTTAGGGGGCCGCTCGGCCTGGCCCCTTGGCCAAGCAAGCCCCGCTTCGAAGCTTCTCCAACCGCCTCTAAGACGCAATCTAATCCACTCGTTTAATGTCGGTTTGATCCGAGGGGCGTTAGTGGAGTACGAGATGTATCTAAGTCCAACACTGGCACCTCCTTCGGACTATATAAGCAGCCCCAAGGCGCCCCCCAAGAGACATCATCTCCTCATTAGCTATCGTGCCAGAGAAAAATCTAGGGTTTCATATTAGAAGAGAGAGGTCCCTCTAGTTGTCTAGTTCATCTAGTTCTAGTTCTAGTTCTAGTTCTTCTAGTTCATCTAGTTGTAAGATCAAGAAGAGAGGCGAGGAGAAAGGCGGAGATCCGGACTGTCGGATCTTCATCATCATTGTACTTGGCGCAACAAGTTCGTCTTTAGCAATCTCCGTGTTCTTCATTTATTATTTCTATTTATTCTATTTAATTACTTTCAGTTCTTACTTTACTATATTTATTGGATCTCTGCTCGTATTGAGTGCTCTAGTTATCGTGACGTGGCTAGAGTAGTAATCGATAGTGTAGACGCGTGGTGTCTAGACTAGAGTTTTACGAGTTTGCGCCCAATCCACGGTTAGTTGTGGTAGCCCGGGGGTGCAGCCTGTCGGGTCTTTGTAATCCACCATGTTCGGGTTGGTGATTCGTAGAGCTTTTTGGCGGCCTTCCCCCGATCACCCTTTCCCCGTCTTTTTTCGAGGATCGGGACGGTACCGTTGTTCGACGTAAGTAAAGTAGAGTGAGCCTTTGATCATATAGATCTCATTAGAATATTTAGAAAACTTAACCCTCTCTTCCCACATCATTACCATTATTATCTTAGGACGTTCTAAACCTTTCTAGTACACTTCACGTTCCCGTGGAAAATCGGCACTGAATACTCCCGTGAAAGCTACATTGGTATCCGCGGCGCTTGCGGATTTCTCTATTCGCGTTAATTGACACCAACGGCGTGTCCGTCGCGGTAGTACTGTAGCTCGTTGGAGGAGAAGTCCCATGTCACCCTTCCCAAGCTTGCCGACCCGGGGCATGCCAAGGATGACGTCGACGCCGTTGCCACGTGCATGACATAGGCGTCGATGTCGAAGACGCCCATGTCGCGCGGAGCTTTAACGTCGAAGGTGGCCGCCGCGCGGTCGAAGTCGTCACGGGTGCTAGCGGTGATCAGCACACGCACTACCGGAAGCACCCAATCCGAACCGCTGGGTCACCACGCCGAGGGTCGATATAGTTGTGCATGGCTCCCGAGTTGGCGGCGGCGATATGCCGACGCACATTCCCGAGATGATGCCGGCGAGGTAGAGAAAGTGTGCACCACGCACGGGAGTTGGGGTCCCCAAATAGGACCCCCGAGGTGGCGCCATCGGGGGCGACATTGTCGGCGCCGGCGCCCCCCGGGTCGCGTTGTCGAGTCGTTGAAGACCATGTTGTCGAACGATGCTTGCACTTGTGACCACGTGTGAACGGCTCGTCCGCAGTTGAAGCATAGTCCCGCCTTGCATCGCTCCGTCGTCATCTCCTCCGATGTCGGCCCGTTTGAACAGCCGAGTCGATGTCGCTGCGATGTCGGTGGTGGAGCTATTGGCGCCGTGGTGAGGGGCAAGGGCGCGAGTGCCTTGCCCGCCATGCGTCGTCTTGCCGAAGTTGTAGAGGATGGTCGGCGGCGCTCGTATGCTCTGTAACACCCGCCCCCCAAAGCCGCACCGCACGGCCCTTAGGGCGCGCAGCGTCTGAGATAGCACCTTACTTACACTTTCGTCCTCGCCGTGTAAAAGGGTTAACCCGAAGGTGATATGGCATTTGGAAGGCAAAGGCTTATAAGTTAGCTCCACCCTTGCTCAACTAGCAAGGTGGTACTAAATATAAATGTAAAGCACTCATAGGCCCCTTTGGGCCACATCCAAATTGGGCGGGTGTTACATATCCAAAGCCGCACCGCCTGACCCTTCCGGGGGCGCAAAGCGTACACATAGCACCCTACTTACACTTTCGTCCCCGCCGTGTAAAAGGGTTAACCCGAAGGTGATATGGTCGGAAGGCAAAGGCTTATAAGTTGGCTCCACCCTTGCTCAACTAGCAAGGTGGTACTAAACACATGCGCAGTAAAGCACTCATAGGCCCCCTCTTGGGCCACATCCAAATTGGGCCGGGTGTTACATGCTCTGGCGAGCAACATGGCCGTCTCCATGTCCTCTGGATCCCGCCAGGCGATACGTCTTGGTGGTTCCCCGGTCTTGCTGTGTAGATGTTGACCGCCGCTTGTTGTCGGGTGCCCTGCGCGCGCGACGTGCGCCAGGAACTGCTTCATGTAGTCGTCGACGGTGCCGGTCTTCCTCAGCGATGCCAGTTCACCCAGCGGATTGCGCCGGGCAGCAGGGCCAAAGCGCTCGTTGATGTACTGGGCAAAGCTTGTCCAATCTATCAGCGCCTTCTCCTAGGACGACCTCATGTACCTTCTTGTGCTCCTCCTGTGAGATGATATGAAGCATACCAGACTTGCTCTGTGGCTGGCGTACCTTATCCCCTGAAGAATTGTTCGTAGTGATTGAGCCATGGTAGGGGATCATCCTTGCCATCATACGTCGGGAAGGACAACTTATGCAGACGGGGCGTTAGGCTGGGAAAGTGCTCGACGGGCGAGGAGGGGCAGCGCATGCGCCGCCAGTGCCGCGCCCCTCTTGGTGACGGCTTCAGCTCGAGGAAGTTGGCCATCATTCTCTCCAAATCACCGCAAGTCTTTTGGGGTCTTTGCGGACGTCTTGCCTTGTTCCGTTCTTGCCTTGATGAAGGCGCGCCCGGAGTCCTCCATGACTGTCTTCAGCGTTGTCTCAGACTCCTGGAGCAGCTTGATCCTTCTTGCCTCTACCGGATTGGTACTAGAGAGGACAATAACTTGATCGGCGAGCGTGTTGAGGCGGGTGGTGAAGGTGGAGAACTGCTTCCCTAGATCGATGAGCATCTTCTTCATTTCGTCGTCCATGGTGGTGGATGGATCGTAGTGGCCTCCGGATACCGGTATCACAAACCGGATCGGTCACGGGGTGACACGTGGCTGGCGCTTGCCGTTGATATTTCTTAACGACATTACTAGAAATAGATAATAAACATATCTCCGGTAATGGCACGTAAATGCTTGTTGGCATTTCATAGCGCAATCGCTAAGAATAAATAATATTCTTAGTGACCACGTTAGAAACATCGGTGATAGATGGATTCATATGTTTGCGATTGTCAATCCGTAAGCGCACGGATCTATCATTGTAGCATTTCACCCGGTGGTATTCGGGTATCGTGATTTATATTTTCCCAAAGGAAGGCAGGTTTGGGTGAAGTCTAGCATAATGATGATGATATCCCCACACTGTATTTATGAATAACCATTAATCAAATGCAGGGGGTAAGGAAATGATATTCAGGATAGTGACAAACACACATAAGCTACTACACCACTAGGGGGAGGATAAGGATAAAGGAAAATCTACTATGAGCCGGTGGTTCTAATACCGCACATGGGTGAACTCTAGTATGCATATGAGGAGGATGAATCATGACGGAGCTACGATCATATGATGAGGAGATGTCCGCAGCTGGTATGCCAGCCGATGGACACTTTTAGAACTCCAACTCAACATCCGAACGTGGAGGAGTACAATGGGCGGAACAGGGGCTGTCACCACGCCCCTACCTCACTACCGTGGAATGCCGACATTTCGATAGTTTCTATAAACCTCGACACCACGTCCACATGTATAGAGAACTACCTAAATCCCCGAGGGACTCCGAGGCCCTACGGATCGACAAGCAAGGATAAAGGCAAACCCGAAGGTACACCAAACCATCATAATCTACATAATCCCGACCAATCTCCATCGAAGTCGACATATGAAGCGGTTAATCCTATAGTTAGTCATGTCTAATCTTCATTACATGTTAACTAGACCATAGTTCGCACATTCTAAAGATAACATGAGGATAACTATACTCTAGCTCAAACGCATTGCAATATGAATATAGAGACTTGAATGCTGAAAGGAACTCCATGATATATATAAATAAATATATTACCGAGGAATTCTTCCAAGGAGACAAGCCCTCCTTGAAGCTCAACTGTGCTCAAAACTACAACTACAGCTATAGAAGTGCAAGTGAGTGATAGTGCTCAAGGTGTGTGTGTTGTTTAAAGGAGGGGTGTACCCTCCTATTTATACTAAGGGAAAGGTGCTTTTGAAGGGGAGTTTTGGCGCCCGAACACCGAAAAAACACCGCCATGCACCGCATCTACTCCTCAGGAGACGGAACCGTGGACACGGCGCAAGTGGGTTCGGAGCCGGGCCCATGGCGGGCGCCAGCGCTACCGGGCGGCCGACCTAGGTTTGGCCCGCTGGTGCAGCGCCTTCACGGGTGGGCTGGTGGCCCACTCTAGTTCGCGCCGGAGGTGCTTTGGTCCGGTTGTGTTGGTTTTGGCCGGTGGCGTTCCCCTTGGCAAAGCGCATTCCTTGAGTTGTGTTTCACTCCTTTATTTGGCGTACTTTCACCTGTTTCCGTGTTTGTTCCTGCAAAACAGATTTTCTTCGAATACAAGTGGAACTAGGTGAGTAGTAAAGGTTTATATGACATAAGTGTGCTTTTCCCTCTTATTTAGAGCTAAGTTGGCGGTATAAAGTGTATGATTTTGACCGCCAACATGCGTAAGCGGCATGGGGCGGGCGGGGGGAGGGGCGCGTGAAGAGCGAGGGAGGAAGGGAAATAGATTTTCTTTATTGCTTGTTGACTGAGAGAGTACAGACCCCTTACTTTTATAGCCCGAATAATGGGACTTTTAAACCAAGCAACCTCTAAAGGTTTTCTTATAGAATTAGGATACCTTTTACAAGCAATCCTATTTATTTTCCTAATAAGGGTCTTCCTTATAGATTGGAATATCCCCTTGCACACCAAAAAGTCCTAAGATAATCCTATCCAAACTCTTACTTTATTTCCGCATTAATTACTGAAGAATCCGCGGAGGGGAGGAGGAGGCGGCGCTTGGGCGCCACAGGTGCCCCCTGGTGGCGGTGCACGTCGCCCCTTGGGCCTCGTGGGCTGTCATCCCAGGCCCTATCTCTGGCACGTGACATCTTCATAGTGGTAGAATATAAATGACAACCTAGAAATACTCTAGTTAAAATGCTACAATTGGTATAATTATACGTCCACTTGCAGAACCTATGTTATTTATTTATTTAATTTATTCTTTTATATTATTATTTGTCTAGTCTTATAATATATTTATGCCATGAATATATTTCTAGTTATATAGTTAGGGATGACAACCTAATCTCACAACTAGAAGTAGAGGTAATTGAATTATAACTAGTTTATTGGTGGCATAGTAATTTTAATACCAACGCTGTTTGCGCCGTTGCTAATTTAGTGATGTCGCTAAGCAGTGTCAATAACCGGGCAAGCCAAGCCGAGTATACTACGTACAGGAGAAGTCAGTGTCCAGTGCGCTTTTGTCCATGCGTCACACATTTGAGGCTATGTATGTAGAGGATGCAGTATACAGACACGATACAACGTTTCCCGTTTTCTAACGTGTCCTGGTTGATTTTCTTTCAGATTTTGTGTGCTTAATTTTCTTTCCCATTTGCGTGCTTGATTTTCTTCCAATTTTATGGGATGGACCATGAGAGAGCCTCGGAGACTCTATCATTGGGGAAGCAAGGGGCGCCCTATACGAGCAAATCGCACGGAAGATGTAGGGAAGCGACATTGTGGGATCGCAGCAGGTAGAACCAGGGGCCCCCATGTTGAAATGTGTCACCAAAAGTGTGTACTCTTTATTCATTTTATATGTGGGAGAATGGAGTACCGCTTGTTTCTTTTATAACAAGAAAATATATGATTGGTAAATAAAATGGAACAATAGAAACTAGCTAGAGATTCGCATGCATGAAAGTGATGGCTTGTTACATTATACATAACACTTAGAGGCATCATTTCTCATCAGTTGGCCGCCGGCGGCGTGATGGCATCGAAGGACATCACCTTCTGGGGCTGGCCAAAGTCTTGGGCGCCTCGGTGGGTACAATTGACCACGTACACAACCGCCATAATATGCCTAATGTCGCCGCCATGGTTGGACACTTTGATGATCAGCTCGTAGTACCTGTTGCGGGTAAAAATGCTGGTGCACGAGCCGACGCCTTGGCGCCTTGGCGCTCTCCACCTTGTCGAAGTAGAAAAGATATGCTCCTGCTCCACCGCCCACCTGCCGAGCTTCTGGATGAAGGGTTCTCAGGGTCAGGCACCTTCCTCCATGGGCAGGGGTAGGAGGGGTCAGGGTAGGCGGGAGCCGGCGAGGGGCGGCGGAAGTGCAGACGATTGCGGTGGCAACAGCGATGAGGAGGAGGCTGCAGGTCTTCATGGTCGTCATGGCTTCTACTAGTTTTGGCCGTGATCAAGGATCAAGCCGGAGGGGCACTTAAATAGTATCCATATCCATCTTGCTATGTCTACAATTGGATTCAAGTAAATGATGATGTGTGTCATTTTAGCCAAAGCAACCAGTTAGTTGGATGCATTTCATGGTAAATGCTAATAATGGGATTCGATTTAATAGCTTATGTATATGCCTACTAATTTTTAGGAAGAAATTAAAAGATTATTAGGATATTATGGCAACTTAAAGTTTCAGCATAGACCCCCTTTGTGGTGATAGAGCACTAATTATAATCTGTCGTCCTAAAATATTCAGTGTTTTAGGATTTTGAGGACAAATAGTGCTTAATGAAAATTATCTATTTATATTGATATTTATTAAAGGTGATCCACGAGAAAACAAAGGTAGTGATTACATGTAATCCTAATTCTAGCCAGTCTATTTTTTTAGAGAAACAATCTTAAATTTTGACCATGTTTATAGCGAGGAGTACCAACAATATATCCTTATATGATATTAATTGAGCCGTAATAATTATTCTACTGCGATGTCCAGCCCAACATTATATAATTTGGATCAACTTTAATAAAAACATAAATTAATTTATATAATGTTGGTAAAATTTAATAAAATATTTTTAAATAATGTGTACTGGCAAGCATACATTGATTTATAATATGGATGAAATTTATGAAAAGGATGTTTAAATAATACGTACCAAAAGCATAAAATGATTTATAATGTGGATGAATTTATTAAATTATTATTATTTTCACCAAAATGACCTAGTTAAACCCATAATCAGGATCGAGCATAAGTGCATAAGTGCACATAATAAGATGTATTTGCATAAGCGACACAGTGCCACACCTAGCATATAGGTGGCGCGCGGGCGGTGTATGCGGCTAGGGGCAGAGGGGGGGGGCGTGCACGGGGGGGGGGCAGCGGCAAGAGGAAGGGCACGAAATAATTCTTTATTGCTTGTCCCCAAGAGGTTACATCCTCCTTGCTTATATAGCTCTCCTATGAGACTTCTATCACAAGCAATCTCTAAAGGTTTCCTTATAGAGTTGGAATACTTTTTACAAGCAATCCTTATTTTTTCCTAATAGGAGATTTCCTTATAGAGTGGAATATTCCCTTCACACAAAAAGTCCTAATCTTATCCTAATTAAATTCTTACTTTAATTGCGAAGAAATCGTGGAGGATGGGCGGCAGCGGTGGCGTCTTGGCGCGGGGCTAGGGCGCCGCCCTGCCGCCTTGAGCCCCTTGGGCCGGCCTCTCTGGGCCCCATCCTTTGGGTTGTGACATCTCCTCCCCTCTCCGACCGGCGTATCCTCGCGTTGGATGAAGGTCCATTCTGTGACACCTGTAGCAAGATCGGGGCACTGGCATGATGAGGTCAACACGTAGGACCAACCTCCCATATATGCACTGGGTTGGCGATTATCACGTTCTCCCTAATACGCCATGAAATTGTGTTCTCCAATAGCGTCCTGCATGCCCGGTTTCTCCAAAAGCGTCCTGCTAGGTGACCTCTCCGACCTACGTGTCCACGCACCCTAACATGCCCTGTTCCACGAACAGGCTGCATCTACACAAGTAAACCACAACCTGGGTCGTGATACTCAGAGCCGACTCTGAACCTGACCTCTTCCTACACGTCCAGCCAGCTCCTGGGTCCTGCGTTATGGAATGTCGGCAGCGATTCCATGGTGATGACTTACCTACCCTACATGTGCCTGAGTCCTGGCTTGACGTTATGGGCGGTGGCTAGCCATGGCTGGGGACTCACTAAGGGCATGTTTGGATGATCGGTTTTAGAGCTAAAACCGGTGTAAATTACAGGCGCCTAAATTTTATGTTTAGGGCATGTTTAGGGCCATGGCTGGGGACTCACTAAGGGCATGTTTGGATGAACCGTTATTCTTTGTGATTCTTTGAGTTAATGCAGATTTGTTTGTCGCATGAACTGTTTTCTTTGAAGCCTGCATCCTCTGTCCTGTCAAGTTGGTGGAGAATTTTATGTTGCAGGTCCCATCGAGATTTTGCAATGAAGTGTTTGTCTACTGATGAGGAATAACAAGTGACTGAAATGAGTTTAAGATCATTGATGTATTGTTTGCAAGTTTCAACTCTGCTTGATATTCCTGTACCTGTCTAAAGCGCCTTGCTTGAAGCAGTTGCAAATTGGTGAGATGCTATTTGGTCCGGAAGCAATTTGTGCATGATGATTGTTAATTCCATTTCTGAACTCAGGTTTTGAAAAGTTTTTTTTTTTTTAAAAAAGGAGCTTGATATCTCGGCTTTTAAGAAAGCCAGAACGTCATACATCATCCTCAGCTGGGGATGCCAGCTTTACAATGCGGCATAAAATGAAACAGAAGTTGAAAAAGGAAAACAAAGTTCACGAATAACAGCCAAACATAGCCGCTAGATTTCTACAATGTCTGTTGATGTTAGCTCGCTCGGCTTGAAGTTCCTAATCCATTCCAGAATGTTGTTGCGTATCTTCATCATCCTTTGCTGATCTTTCTCCTTAAGCAGAACCGCCCACCGCTGCAAAAGTGAAGTGGCCAAGTATATCACATCAATTGGTGATTTTGGATAATTTTTTCAATCGCCATCTTGTTTCTAGTAATCCAAAGCGCCCATGCAAAAGCAGAGAAAATGACTATGAAAAGTCTGGCTGGCAGTGGCCCTTTGCTGTACAGCCATCTATGAGTCATGTCTGACAACGTCACAGGACTGTCATCTAGATGCCAAACGTCTCTAATCATACTCCACACAAATTTAGCAAGATGACATCCAAATAGAAGATGATTAACAGATTCAATGCCATCTCCTAAACAGCAATCCCCTTTACCTTTCCACCCCTTTTCATCAAGGATTGAGCCACCTGTAACTTGTTGTTAAAAATTTGCCACAAGAAAAATTTTATCTTCATAGGGATCTTGGCCTTCCAAATATGCCCTGCCATATTGCTAGGCATACCCCTATCTGTAATGAACCTATAGAGAGATTTAGTTGTAAAACATTTGGTCTTATCCAAGGCCCAAATTACCCCATCTTTATTGTCAGTGAGATTGACATTTGAAAGCTCCTCTTCTAACTCCAGCCACCTATTAAATTCCTGAGTGGATAAGGATCTTCTGAAGTCTACTTGCCATTCCCCATCTACCCAACAGTCACTGACTGTGCAATCTGGGTCTCTAGCCATCAGAAAGAGATCCTCATAAGCAATTTTCAAAGGTACCTGTCTTATCCAACAATCCTGCCAAAAACTGCAGAGATCTCCATTTTCAACCTTGAAAATGGCACCCCACTTAAAGAGATGTTTGACCTTATGCAGTCCATGCCAAAATTGTGAGCTACCCATGGTCCTGGAATTAAAATTTTTTTGTTTTTCATGTATTTGGCCTTCAAGATTTTTAAACCAAAGAGCATCTGGTTCTTGATGAATTTTCCAAATCCATTTAACTAAAAGACAGTCATTCATTATCCTTGTGTTTATTATCCCCAGACCCCCTTGGTCCTTTGGTCTAGATACCATCTCAAATTTAGCCATGTGATATTTAAAGTTTTTCTGAGCCCCTTGCCAAAGAAAATTAGATCTGATCCCATCCATACTTTCATGTATTCCTCCCTGGAGATTGTAGAATCCCATGCAGTACATGGGAATACTACCTAAACATGAATTGGAGAGAATTTGCCTCCCCCCTGAGGCAATATATTTTCCTTTCCATGGGTCCAGTCTTTTCCTCATTTTGTCTGTTATTATGAAAAATTTTTGCATGTTTAGGTGTCTGTCACTCACTGGTACCCCTAGGTATTTTAATGGCAGTTCACCTAGCACACAGTTTAATTTGTTAGCCATGTCATACTTTTCCTCCTGTGATACTCCAAAAACAAAGACCTCACTTTTTGTGGAAGTTGATTTTTAGCCCAGACAGCCACTCAAAACAGTATAGGATTAACTTCAGTTTTCTAATTGACTTATCTGACCCATCAATCATGATCACTGTATCATCTGCATATTGTATATGTGAGATTCCCCCTGGAATAAGATGATCCAGAACCCCTTTAATATGTCCCTGATTAACAGCCTTTTCTAGCATGACAGCTAAAGCATCTGCTACAAGGTCAAACAATATTGGAGAGAGAGAGGATCCCCTTGTCTAAGGCCTCTAAAAGTTTTGAAATAAGGACTCCTCTTCCCATTAACATTAACACACACTTGTCCTCCTCTCACAGTTTGCATTACCCACTTAACCCATTTGTCTGGGAATCCTCTCCCAACCATCACCTGTTCTAAAAAATTCCAATTCACCCTATCATATGCCTTCTCAAAATCTATCTTCATGATTAGTCCTTTCTTTTTAGTCCTTCTTAACTCATGTAGAGTTTCATGCAGAACAATCACTCCTTCAAGAATGTTTCTTCCCTTAATAAATCATGTTTGATTAGCCCCATAATTTTTGCAGCTACAGGAACCAGTCTATCTGTTAATGTTTTGGTGAAAATCTTGAAATCCACATTAAGAAGACAGATAGGCCTGAACTGCTTGATATTATTTGCATCTTTTGTTTTAGGAACAAGAGTGATAACTCCATAGTTAAGCCTCTTGATATCTAGTTTGTCATCCCAAAAATCTTGAAAAAGGAGTAAAACATCACCCTTGATGTTATTCCAGAATTTTTAAAGAAAACAGCACTAAAACCATTAGGACCTGGAGCAGAGTTAGATTTCATCCCCATGATGATGTCTCTAACTTCTTTCTCTCCAAAACTCTTGATGAGACTAGCTTGATCCTCATTATTGACTTTAAAAAGATGAAGGCCAGAAATTATCCCCTAATCTTAATTGTGTGATCTCACTATGCCCAAAGAGGGTTTTGTAGAAATCTACTATGTGTTGTGTGATATTTTGATGTCCCCTAAATTCTTGTCCATTAGCTTCCAGGGAATATATTGTGGCCTTCCTCCTTCTGCCATTGGCATATTGGTGGAAAAATGGGTATTAGCATCCCCTTGCAATATCCAATTTTTTCCAGCCCTTTGCTTCCAATGAATTTCTTCTAAGAGATAAATGCTGTCTAAATTTTTCTCCACCTGAATCCCTTTCCTCCCATTCTTGTGTAGTTAATAATCTCTTCTCAGCCTAACTATCTATATCCTCTAATCTATTTACCAGACTTTGTTTAGCTTTCCTTTGATCCCCTGAAAGCTTAGCATTCCAACCCCTCAAGTATTGTCTCAGAGACTGAAGGCACCCATGCCATTTGTCTAGAGAATAAGCCTGAGAACCCCCTTATTTCTGTCAAAATTCCATTTGTCATTGACCAACTGGCTAAAATTTTCTTGTTGTAACCATTGTTCCTGGAAGAAGAAATAACTCTCTCTCTTAGCCCCCCTTGATCCCCAAAATCTAGTATGATGGGACAATGATCAGACCCATGTCTGACTTTTGTCCAAGCAAAACACTTATTAAAATTCATTTCCCACTCTGTGGAAACCAAAATCCTATCTAGCTTGACTAAAGTCTGATTTTTTGTTGATTATTTGACCAGGTGAACCTGAGACCACTAGTAAAAATTTCTCTTAACATGAATTTTCCTATGAAGTCATTGAACAGATCCATCAATCTGGGGTCCCCTTGACCCTTATTTCTATCATTATTGGATCTGATCAGGTTGAATTCCCCTCCTAGTAAAATGGGTAGAGTTTCTATCTCACAAAAAAGAAGAAAGTTCTCTGATAAAATCAAAAGAAAATTCATGATTGGCTGGGCCATAGATGTTAGCCACCCAAAATCTGAAATTAGAGCTCCTGACCCTTACTAGGGTATTCAACATATATTCTCCTTCCCTGATATCCTCTAATTCAAAAATATCCTCATTGAAACCAGTTGCCAAGCCCCCAGAATGACCCCTTGATGGACACCAAATCCATCTAAATTCTGTCATACCTTCCATCTCCCTTAATTCCTTATCATCAAAGGACTGTTTGATAGTTTCTTGCATCAAAACAATATCTAGACTTTCCTGCAAAATATGATTTCTAATAAACTTTCTCCTATGTACCGTCCCCAGCCCCCCCTAACATTCTAAATAAGCATCTTCATTTGGATTGTTTTTGTTTTTGGTTAACCCTTTTAGCTCCAGATTAGGTTCAGTCAAGTCCCCACCCTTAGGGTCAAGATAACCTTCTCTACAAGTGTTATCAATGACCTCCATGGTCAGATCTTGGTTCAAATTTTTTCTTGTTCAGTACCATTTTTGGTAACTGTTTTTCCAAGAAGCTTTTTAAAGTTGGCTTCAGCAATAGCTGCCCTAGCTATTTCCTCAGCCCTAAAAGCATCTAACTGTTCCCCAAAATTTTCTCCTTCTAGACCTAAATCCATCATAACTTTTTGCAGATCACTGTCTGCAGCATTGTTAAGAACCACAAATGGGTTATGAGCTTTGGCAATACCTGTTACACTGTTTTTTGAAGCCACCCTGTTCATAGCTTTAGTCACCATGGAAATGCCATCCCTTGGCACCCCTTTGGCTTGTTCTTGTGGCCACCTTGACCTTCTTCTTGCCCTTGGTCTTTTTGAGTTTAGAGGGCACCCATCCCCCTTCCTCATCAGACTTGTTTGTTCCCCAACTCTGCATAGACAAGTTATCCATAAATTCCCCTTCATCAAGTATTTCCTTAGGACTAGTAGAGACCATAAGATCCCTATTAATATTTTCTGGTACCTTTTCCCTCAAATTGTCACTTTTTGAGTATTGCTGTTTTGGAGTATCCTCTTCTTGAGTTAAGGACTCCATGGGTTCCTCAATAATGTCAGTCTCCCCAACAAGCTTTAGTTTAGGCCACTTATCTTTGCTCATCAGATATTTTCCCTCTCTGCCAAACTCCACAAATTGGGTATCATTTGGAGTCAACTCATCCACTTTTTTGTCTTGTTCTTGACTGGGTTCTTTAGCAGATTTACTTTCTTCCTTGTCTACTTCAAGCTCCTTCTGTAGCTCCACCTGAACAGATGTCATTGTGTTTGGAGAATTAATCTCCTTTTCTGGTAGCACCATCTTCTCCCTGCTGAACTGTCCCATCTGCAGATTCCCAAGTGATGGATGGAATGCAGCAATTGGATGTACATCATTTATGTAATCCTTAGTCTGCTCCTCCTCTATACCTTCTTCCATATTATCATCATAGGTTGAGTCAAATTCCCTGTCCATATTTCCAAGTCTCTGCCCCTTGTCTCTTCCTTTCTTACTGTTTTCCCCTTGATTTTGCTTCTCTTTAGTTGTCCTGTCCCTGTCCCTGTCCTTGTCCTTTGGCTTCCTAGGCCCTTGTCCTGAAGTGAACTGATTACCCCTATTCCCTCTAGGTGACTGCTCAACTTCAAATTTGATTAGAGTCCCCTCTCCATTGATGAAGATTTCCAATTCCCCATTAATTGTTGTAGGATCTCTGCATCTTCCTTGCACTCTCACTGCTTCCACTCTGATCAAACTCAGTTCATCTACCACAAGTGGTTCCATTACCAACCCTGCAATTTCTTTCACCACATCCACTTCCTTAGCTACCCCTGGGAGATTACTGATCTTTAGCCAGATGGTATGTAAGTGTGATGATGCTGCAGGATTGATCTCAGATTTGAACAAGACACCAGACAATTTGTAAAGAGACATCTTGAACTCTGAAAGCCTGGTAAATGTCTCTAGTGAGCTTTGATCAGGGAATACCACAATGTATTCTTGCAGGTCCACCTTCTTAACCTGGAAATCCCAGTCCCCCTTGACTAGATGTTGAAGCTCTTTGTTAATCTTCTCCTCATTTGCATCACCACTTAGTATGTTCAGGATGCCAGTGTTCATTCTCTTTTTCACAGTGGTTTCTGGAATATCCAAGGAGTAGAAACCTTGCCCAGGCAAACCGAAACCAAACATCTTCAGCTTTTTAGAAGCTTGCTTGCAATCCACTGCCATATGCCCTGATAATTTGCATTTGTGACAGACAGGCTCTTCTGTACAATCCACCTGAAGATGTCCCTTCTGTCCACATCTAAAGCATCTCTGTTCAACAGGAGGAATAGGTTGCTTACCTTCAAATCTTCCACCCTTGTTATATCCTTTCCCTTCCTGCTGACCTAGCCTCCTCTCATCTCTTTGCCAATTGCCTTGATCTCTGTACTGCCCAGCCCCTTGCTGCCAAGTACCTTGTTCTCTGTACTGTCCAACTCCTTGCTGAGGAGGGGGCCAGTTGTTGTTGTTCCTGTAAGTCTGAGAACTCTTGCCCCCACCCATGGAAGAATTTCCTCCCTGATAGCCAGCCCTTGAATCACTCTGCTCCACCTTCCTCCCCTTGAATCCTACTCTTTCTCCCTCTCCTTGTCCTCTTGGCCCTCTCTGCAGTTGGTGCCTGAGATCTTGATCTTGCTGTAATTCCAGCCCGAGCAGGTCATCCTCCTGCATCCAATCCTCCTGCCGTCTCTTCCCTTGCACACGCTGCTGCATCGCCATCTCTTCTCTTACGGCGCTCACAAAGGAGGATGAGAGTGGCGGCGGTTTCTTGGTAGGTTTAACTTTCCTAGCCAGATGCCCCCATCTGAGCCAATCTTTTGGACGGGCCCCCATCTGAGCCAATCTTTTGGACGGGCCGGGTAGTGGATATCCAGTGTTAGTCGTCCCTTAGGGATCCAGTAAAATCCTGGCCCAGGTCCACTTGGTACCGACGGCCTCCATGAATGTTTAAACCGTGAGTCATCTCTTTCCCCCAAAAAACCATTATCAACTAGCTTGGCTCCTTCTGAAGGCTCCCTGCCTTGTTTATCTAATTGTATTCTTTCTTGATCCGGAGCTCTCCCAACAGCTCTTAAAACACCCTGCAACTCAATAGAATTCATGTTGGATTCACAATTATCCTTGAACTGTGATATCCCTGACATTCTGGCTATTGATTTTTCAAGTTCATCACAAGCAATGGCCAATTCAAAAAGGTCTGGATCTTCATAAGAGAATAGGTGCATTTTCAGATCTTTTTGCAATCCGTTTGCAAGCTGCCTCTCTTCCTCCCTTTGTAGATGGACAATAGCCAGTATCATCTCTCAGCAGTTCTGAGAGTTTGGAAGGAACTGCAGTCAATCGCCGGCGGGCACCCTTGCCCTGCTGAATACTCTGCTCAATGGTCGGCCAACCCTCCTTGGGTTGCAGCCGCTGTTGCCCTGTCCCGTCTCCTTGACTCATGGCGGAATTCCTCTGTAGATCCCCATGGCCATCCCCACAAACAGAGCCCCGTGGCGTCTGTCGGGGTGGGAAAGGGATGGGCATGAATCCGCTCCTGATCCCCCCTAGAACGAAGAACAGAGGTCGACCCAACGAATCGAATCGAAAAAGCAAAACAGGGGTGTTCGTGTTTTCGAGATCGAGGGGGGAGAGGCCGGGGAGAGGAGATAACCAGAGTTACCACGGTCAATCAGTAGAGCGTCGCTCCGCGATTCGATTCTCCTACTTTGTGGCTGGAGACTCGAAGCATATCGCCGCCGACGATCACCGAAAGTCCGGAACTCGTCTCCCGACCTATCCTTCTCTCCCGACCTAACTCTCCCGACCTATCGAGGCCGTCCCAACCGCCCTCCTTCTGTACATAGGTTTTGAAAAGTTCGCTTGGTCTGACACCAATATCTGGAATGGTACGCAGGCTGTACATGTTAACAGGCCAGCAAAAGTGACAAGCCATGGTGTTTTGCCTAAAATAAAAACCGTGCATCCAAACACCATCTTACAAGTGTATTATTATGTCATTGGTTTCTTGTGCACAATAATTTACAGTTGTAACCATTTTTTTTTGAGGGAATTGTAACCATTTTACAATTGTATAATTTTTCCAAACATCCAAACAAGGCCTAAGGGTTTGTCCGGTTCGACTTGCTACAAAGCAGCATAAGCAACGACCAACATAAACGATGCAGGAATATATACATTCTGTTCTCCAACTCAATACAGTTTTAACGTTGAAACTAATTACATAACTGAGCTCACTGACTATCGAGCTTCATCTTCTGCAGGAAACAGAGCTAGGTTGTCGGCCAGGGTCTCCGCCGCTTGCTCCACCTCGGCGCGCAGGAGCTCGATCTGCTCATCCAGCACCGCGGCATCATAGCCCAGAGCAACCTGGGTGACGCCCACCGCCGGGTATTGGGTGCGCACCACATGCTGCGTTCCCGACACCGCGACACCTTGGACGACATCACGAAGCTCCTGGAACGCCGCCTGGCACTGCTCCAGGAACATCCAAGGCCTCGCCGGAGCATCCGCTGCCGTCGGTGGAATGAGATAATCCACCACCGGTGTCAACGCTGAAATCAAGATAAAGACAGCCACACAAGTAAGTTCCGATATCTACACAGAACGCGAACCAAAACAGCTCGGTAATACTAAACATGTGCATCGGGCTAGCCCGGTCCGGCCCGGCCCGGGCCCATGCCAAGCAAGGCCCGGTCGGCCCATGGGCCATCGGGCGTGCACGACCAGATCCTCCATGCGGTGGCCCGGGCCCGGCAGGTGGGCGATTTTCGTGCCAGGCCAGCCCAAAAGCGCGGGGCCCAACGGTGGTTTTTTCTATTTTTCTTGTTGGTGGGGCTGGTGGCACAGTGGGCTATTGGTGCAGTGGCATTTTTTCTATTTTTGAGGAGATAGCCGATGGGCTAGTGGCAGTGGTGGGCTGTTCTTTCTATTTTTTGATCTGTTTTTTTTTTTTTTTTTTTTTTGAGGAGATGACTTTGGGCCGGGCGTGTCGGCTGGCCCGCGTGCCTAAGGGTCGGCCCAGCACGACCCACACGGGCACCGGGCCGACCGGCACGGTTGCTTCGAGCCTGGTCGGGCCGAAAAAAGCGGGCTCCGTCTTTGGGCCGCCGTGCCCGTGCTTTTGCGGGATTAGGTAATACTCACCTTGGGCTCCACCCGGGTGTGTGTGAGCTCGATCCTCAGCTCCTCGCACTCCTTGGTAGCTGCGAGTTGCCTCTCCCAGGGCTCCGTTACGCTCCGCGATCGCGCATTTGCAAGAGGACACCGACAGAGACATCACAAAAGTCAACAAAAAGGGGGATTACGCTTCACCAAGAAGAAGAGCTTACCGTCGCGCTCGCCGATGGCGACCACGGCCTCCAAGGCCTGCGACAGGCATCCTGCGACTCCGCCAGTCAAGCTCGGCGGTCGATAGATTCTCCGCCAAAGGCGCCCTTTCGACAACCAAGTTAGCAAAGGGAGTACCTCGTGGCGCCCGCTTTTGGTTGCGGCGTCGTTGAGCTCCTCCCCAGGCCCGGTTCTCTTCGTAGGTGGGGCGGTTTCTCCGAGAATCGTCGGCGCCGACTAAGTCGGGCGGCGTCCGGCGCCGACCATCCCCTCCCCTTGGCACAATTCTCGGCCCACACGGCTGGCGGCCCCGAGGCCCAATATCTGGCGAGGCGACAACGGATGGATGAGGCGGCAGCCGGACCGCGATGACATCGTCTTCTTCCTCACCTGGCCGAGCTCGCCGGAACCTAACCAGCCCGCCCCGGCGGCGACAACAGCGACGCCTCCCTCGCCCACGCGACACGCCTCGCTGACCTCCTCCCGGGGTATAGAATGTCCGGCCGGCCGGGAGGGACGTGCCAGGCGGTGGGGGATGGTCGCCAGCGGCCTTAGTGTGCGGTTGGTGTCGGTGTGGTCGGGCGGTCGGGCGGGGCCGTCGTGGTCATGATGAGCCTACCATGGCCACGTCGGGGTCGATGGTGGCGGGAGTAAGAGCGGTGGAGGTGGAAGAAGGGTTCCCGCTCTCCGCGAGTTAGGGCAGCGGTCGATTTCGGCTCCCAACCAAACCGAGGAATCGTAAAAGCGAGGATCACTCCCGCACCGAGGCTATAGAGCGGTTCGTAGCACGCAAAGAAGCCCAACAAGCCCCAACGTTCTGGACCATCCGCACCTGGCCACGAGCAAGCCCGCTGCCGGCCACAACATCCGCCCAGACCGCGCCACGCCTAAAACATGCGCTAGCGGCCGCCCACACTAAATGTAGCGGGCCCACCATGGGCATGCGCGCTCCGCCTACCAGCGGCGGACAACATGCGGGAGAGAGGGAGAGAGCATGCGGTGGCAGACCCCACTTTTCAAAAAAAAAAAATGTTATAACTCACAAACAAAAACTAAATTAAATTCTGATTGCACCATTCAATTCGTTCAATAAATCTTTTCAAAAAACTAGATCACGTGGATATAGAGTACATATAAAAGATAGATGAATACGGGAGAAAGTGAATCTTGATGGCTAGAATGGTGCGCATAGCCTACCCACATCCCGTGCACTTTCTTCCTCCCGTAATCCCTGCCTCCCGCAAGGCCGTAACATACCGATACAGCCGCAACACAACAGAAGAGACGGGGCGGCGGGGAGGGCAACGGCAGGGCAACCCTAGCAGCTTCGGCCGGAGGGGGCGTCGTCCGCGGCGAACCGGCGAGGCTAGGGATAGCGGGCATCCGCAGGGGCAAGTCTTCCCTGCGGCTACGACCGGCGGGGCATCCGCGGGCGGCGGGTGGGGCAGTCGCGGTGCTGCTTCAAGGCTGCCACCGATGGGCAGCTGTGTGTGGCAGCGTAGGCGCATCGACGGCGGCGGCCGACGGCGCGACATCGGCGCTACCGCGACAGCCTACTGCTGCCCCAGTTCCGCCTCCGCGCGTTTGTGGATCTGGCGAGGCTCGTGGTGCGCTAATGAGGTGCGCTCGATCCATGGATTACTCTGCTCCTTCTCTGTTGTTGTTAGTCGGTTTGTTCGGTGGAGCCAAACACCGAAACCGAAGAAACCGACACCGAATTCGTCGGTTCCTAGTTCTTGCAGCAACCGATCGGTTCGATATTCCAGGAAACCGAAGTTTAGAGCAACCGAACGGACCGAACCGAATGCTCGATTTAAACTGATTGCCCAGGCCGAGGTGCAGCTCGGCAAGGGCGGGAGTCCAGTCTGGCGTACTCGAGCAGCCCGCTTGATGGAGGAGAAGAGGTGTCGCCGCCGGCCGGGAAGGGATGGCAGGGATGGCAACGTTGCCGGTCAGGATGGTAGCACAGCCATCGGATCCGCGAGCACTGAGGAGAAGCCGTGCGCCACCACGGGCTACTGTCCCTGCGGACAACGGCACGGGCTGGTCGACAGGGACAAAGCTTGGACTCCATTGGGAGGGGCGCCATCGGTGGTGCGCCGATGGGAAGCGACTCAGAGGGGCCGAGGAAGACCGTGGTGGGGGCGGTCGCCGCCCGGCTCCCCTCTGTGGAGGCACCAAATTTTTTTTTCCGGTCCAAATGGGAGAGAGAAGTGAGACACGACCGATCGTTTTATGCCACTTAACGGATTCACTCAATTAACCCGCTAATCAACTTGACGCCCGTCATGATTTTGGGAGAGAATACACACGGGCATGTAGGTGGGCGTAACTACTCCTAGGGAGTAGAAAAGATTTTCCATATATATATAGGGACCGGAACTATCTCAACATACCTAGATCAAAACATCGGAGGTCGCAGGGTTAGGGCCCAGTGACAGCTAGCAAATTGAAGAAGCCGCCACCACCGCTGAATGTTCTATTGTTTGTGGGCGCCCTAATAGACGGTCAAATTTTCTTATATATATAGGATGGATTAATGGGTCAGCTTCTTTTTGACCCGTTAAGCAGCCTGCCACCACAGTCAAACGTGAGGGGAGGTTCCACGAGTGTATCTATACGCGGTTGGGAGGGAGTAGCTACACCTGGATTTGCTACACTGGTGTATCTATACAGCTTCTTAATGAAATGATGCACAATTCTGTTGCACATTTGAGAAAAAAAACAGTTAATTAATATTGATAGCTGTTTGTTTCAAATATGTTCATTTGTTAAAATTAACTTCTGTCTTTTTCTGGCTTGATCAGGAACATCTTTCATCTATTAACTCAACGAGAGGTCTGACCTCGAAACGAAACATCACGCCAAAAGAATATGGAATAGGTCTCCAAAATATGATCCTGATTTACTTGAGTTAATGTTTGCAGATGCAGATGCTAAACTTGACATTTTTCTTGGTAAGCAAAGCTTTTTTTTTTTTTTTTTTTTATCTCAATGATATTTATGAACAGTCCATAATATATCAACTACTGAGTCACATGTGAGTCTGTTCACATCTGTCTTCTTATTGGCTGATTCGTTTAAACCTCTGTGTACAGGGCAGAATCACAGTCCCTGCATCGCTGGACTGCCAAGTATTGCCCTCTTTTGCCACCTCCTAGGTAAACTATTGCAGCTGCTTTCAGTCCAGATGGAAAAACACTTGCATCCACACAGTAAGTTTATTGACTCACTGTATAACAAACTGAACTGAAAGACATGCAAACTAACTCATTCTGTTTTCTCAGTGGTGACCATACTGTGAAAATAATTGACTGCCATACAGGGAAATGTTTGAAAGTTTTGAGTGGACATCGACGCACTCCTTGGGTGGTATGTCTATCGCATCGCATATATTTTTTCCTGGTTTGTTTAGATTTGCACCATGTGCATCAAGCTCTTGCAAAGAAAGGAATCTAGTTATAGTGTGATTGTCGATTTTTCAATAATTGTCTGGTAACATTAATATTTTAATTTCTCTTTCCATGTTATATTTGTTACTTGGTGATAATCTTGCTAGTTGACAGCATTTTTTTAATTTTTTATTATTACAAGAATAGATGAAATGATCTTTTTGAACTTTCTTTGCATCCCAATATTACCTCAGAAATTTAAGCTGCTAACTATTACAGGTCAGGTACCATCCATTACATTCTGACATCCTGGCTAGCGGAAGTTTGGATCATGAAGTTCGTCTATGGGATGCCAATACTTCAGACTGTATTGGATCACAAGACTTCCGTAATTTCTCTCAGAAGACTCCTTGCATTCTATTCATAACCAATTTGGAGAACAATGTAACTTATGTTTGATGTCTCTGGCAGATCGGCCAATTCGTCCATTGCATTTCATGGAAGAGGGGAGATTCTGGCAGTTGCATCAGGTCACAAAGTGAGACTTGCTGTGTTGACCTTGAAAAGCAAGAAGAAAAACAAAGTTTTTCTGTACTGTTTAATAGAGTCTGTTAACATAACATATACTAATGCCAAATCAATTTATATGTTTGTGTGTTAGTTGTACATATGGAACTACAATAGAGAGATGATGCTTCTTTCCCAGCCATCATACTAAAAACCCGCCGATTCGTTGAGAGCTGTGCATTTTCACCGCATGGGGCTCCATATCTTCTAACAGCAGAGGTAGAAATATAGAATACCCTGAGGTCTGCACTTATGCTTTCTCTTCAATTTTTCATGTTTGCTATATGAACTTACACATAACTTCAATTTCAGGTTAATAATATAGAGTCTGCAGACTCACCGCTGACTCTGGCAAGATCCTCTGGATATTCAAATTACCCCCTCGGCCCTGCTGGTTACAAACACTAATTCTAGATTTCCACTTCCTGAGTGCACTGTGATGTCACCTTGCTTACTGTGGCCTGCATACCTCAGAGATGATGGAATTTTACATGTGCTTGGCAATGACAGTAGTTCAACCATTGTGCAGCAGAGATCATCGTTAGTTCAACCTTCCACATCAGATACTGCAAATCTACAGCTTGAACAATTTGCTACCCCTATGGATGTATGTCCTGGAGAGCCAACTTCATCTATTGACATATCTGATGCAGTCACTGTGCCTACTTCAAATGGATTTGAAATGCATGGTGCTGGTGGGCAGTCTAACTCAAGACTGCAGGGCAGCAGCTCTATTAGTAATCTTGAGAGGTTCAGTGCTACAGATGATTTGCAAGTGTCTTCCCTGAGCACCACAGAGCCAATCCCATCAACAGCTGGGCCTTCAGGATCCGATTCACGCCATGCTATGCCACTGCATATGCTCCTCACTGGTGGATTAGATGTTCAAATGTTCCTAAGAAATGTAGGAAGTGGACAACAGGATCACTCTCTCTCGGCCACTCACCTAACTGGGAGGTGCCATTTGTGCAGGGTTTTTGATGGCCCAGAACCATACAGGTTTGCACCCTGCACTTGTGAACAACAATGTCCTTGTAGATCTATCTGTTGCTGTTACTGCCGGGACTAATAACTTTGGACGTCCAGGTGCTCATCATCGATTCCCCTTACTGCTGGTAGTTCTAGGGGACCAAATCGACGCTATGCCTCACGCTCTGTACCTGGGGTTGGGAGTTTGCTACTAGGTCCTCAAATTGACGAAGCAGAAGCTCATGCTGCTTCACTAGGTGCTGGTTCAGAAATCACTGCGTCGATGCTTGCACCTGGTACTGAATTGCCTTGTACAGTGAAGCTCAGAATATGGCGGCATGATATCAAAGAACCATGTGTTCCTTTAGAACCTGAGGCATGTCGTCTGACAATGTCTCATGCCGTTCTTTGCAGGTGCTTCACTGTGATTTCATTTCTTCTTAATTCCATTTTGGTAATATCAAAAGTGTTATTTCTATTATTACTAATAATAGTTTACTGTTTTGCTAATATTGCAATGTAATTATGTAACTGATCGTAATAAGCACAAGCTCCAGGCCTGTTTGCACTGTAAAACAATTGTGAACAAATTGCTCTATTGCGTATATGTGTTGTCATATGTGAATTGTAGCTGTACATTTGTTGCATTTTGTGCTTCAGCAGGAAATTGTGACTTCATTACTTGCTCTGAACTTTCCAATTTTACAGTGAAATGGGTGCCCATTTTTCTCCATGTGGACGCATTTTTTTGTAGCGTGCGTTGCATGTTTGTTGCCTCAAACAGAAGGTGGCCATGGTAGCCAATTGCCACGCCTTATGAAGGGGGCTGGATCATCACCAACTCGTCCCCCGCTTCCCTCTCACCGAAGTTATTTATGAGCTTCGGGTTTATTCGCTTGAGGAGGAGACGACGTTTCTGTTGTTTGTCTTTTCACTATTTTTTGTATACTAGGTTACTGTTTGTGAATGGCTCACATGCCTCAAAACTGGTTATACCTTTGCAGATTTGGGGATATTCTTGCTTCCAGAGCAATAAGGGCAGCACATTGCTTAACTTCCATTCAGGTTTTCATGGGTTTTTGTGTTTCTTTGCATTTTTATATGTCGATAGCAACCTTTTGTCATGTTTTATAACCTGTCACTTGTTTGGGACTCTGTAACAATTTTTTTTTGCTGCTGTTGCAAAAAGCATTTAGGACCTGAGTCTGATAAAAGATGGATCTTACATTTCTGCAGTTCTCATCGTTGAATTGGATCCTGTTTCTCTCTCTTTTGATGCAGTTCTCACCTACATCCGAACACATACTTTTGGCATATGGTCGTCGTCATAGCTCGCCTCCGTAGGAGCATAGTCGTGGAAGGAGAAAATGGGATTCCTGTATATACTATTTTGGAGGTAGATATGACTATCATATTCAATTTCAAATCATGGTTTGATTGGTAACCATGCTGGTTCTGCAGTTGCATGATACTCTCTGATACTTGGGATTCAAAATGACTTGCTTATTATCCTCCACAACTACCAATATTGCTCACATACTTTGTGTACAATGTAAGCCAATTATGAATCTTTTTTTTTTTTTTAATTTATTACTTTAGGTATATAGAGTTTCAGATATGGAGCTTGTGAGAGTGCTTCCTAGTGCTGAAGATGAAGTCAATGTTGCATGCTTTCATCCTTCACCAGGAGGTGGCCTTGTTTATGGGACTAAGGTCGGTAGAAAATTATTCAATAAACAAAAAGGTATGGTGGGTTTGCTAATGCTTTCGTTGTGGTTTAGGAAGGGAAGCTCAGGATCCTTCAGCACAATGGCACAGACATGACAAAGATGGGGGGTGGGTTGCTTCGTTGAGGAAAATATGTTTTGAGGTAGCGAAGTTTTTTCCTTGTTTAGTCATTTTTTTTTACTCAATGTTTTAAAAAAAAGAAATTAAACTTTGTTTAATCACGATTAAGCGCTAAACGCTGGCCCAACGTTGCGTTTGGGGCCTGTGCGCCAATTAAACGCTAGGCGCGCTTTGTAGCTGCGCCACGCGCCGCGAGGCACTGTCTAAGCTGTGCGGAAGCGTTGAAAAGCAGCCCTGGACAGCGCTGGCGACAGGCTTTTGGCGCACAGCGAAGGGATTTCAAGGTGGGCGGAAGGGCACCTCGGCGCGGCGCATATTCGAAGAAAGACACGCTGGCGAAAAAAAAAGAGCCGCGAGGGGGGAGAGCAAAAACAGAGCAAGCACACTGCAGTCCTCCAGACCCTCCAACTCACCTCTCTCTCTCTCCTCACGGCGTCCACGCAGGCGACCACAAGCGGAGCGGAGTTGGCACACCATGGAGCACAGAGCGGATAGGGATAGGAGCGCGGAAGCAGATGGGGATGGGAGCGGAAGCTGCTGTGCCTGCGCCCCGAGACCTGAGAACCGGTGGCGGCTGGTGAGAATCGGCTGGCTGTTAGGGCACCGGTAGCAGATATGATGCTTATATGGGCTGTGGGCTTTCCTAAGACAATGGGCTGAGTGGGCTTTATTGACATCACTCTTTATTTCTCATTTATTCGTTCATATCTGCAGCTGCATCTCAATATAAATAGGTATTATGTTACTGAAACAAAAACGTTTAATCTACGTTTAAACTTCCAAAACTCTAAATCATAAGCTAGCGTTAGCCTAGCGTCTAGCGTTTTAAAACATTGTATTTACTCAACCTACTTTCTTTGCTATGTCAAAAACATTCCCATGTTTATTAAGCTGATCTTTTGAGACACTTCAGTCGAGCGGGGCCTCAAGCGTATCTTCCATATACAAACCCTGCAGGCCTGCACCCTCGCCCCCTTTACCTTCACAGTCCTACCCCCAAGCAGTGTTATCAGGTCGTCCAAATCACGATTAATCGTCCTGATCATTACCCAACACTCAATTAGGCACTCCGACTCAATCAAAGCGATCAGAAACCTGGTCATCTGATTAATCACTAGTTGCGATTAATCATCCAACTACATACCTGACCATCCAAAAAAGGCAGATGGGCTGCTTCAGCTTACTGCTAGCTCTGTCTGGGCCAAGACCATTAGGGTTTCTCACTCTTTCCCTCACCTCCTCACACTGTGAAACCTTCAGCTGTCGGCTGCAAAGTTGCTGTCTGCGCGTGCAACAGCTGCATCTCTTCCCTTCCCTTCCTCCCTCCTTTCCGGTTCCCAGCTGCCTGTCCGTGCATCTTCTCTGCTGCTTCCTCCCTCATGCTGTAGGGAAGCAAGGGTCAAGGGAAGGTCGCAGGTTCGCAGGACATGGAAGATCGTCGATTCTCTTCCCCATCTGAGGTCCAAGGGAGCACGAAGATGAGCTCATCAGTTGCATCGAGATGCTGCTGGTTCAGCATCCCACGGCTTCTCCAGATGTTGCATCCCTTATAGAAAAGGCTATAGCAACACAAGAATATGGAGTTCTGGACACTCCAACTAACCAGAAATAGTCTTGATGCTCAGACCTGTGATGAGAGAAGATTTGGCTAAAATTGACATGGGGAGGCAGTTGTAAAATTAAATTTAGAGATCTATCACCATTGGATGGAATGGCATGAAAATTATATGCAAGAACAATGCCATTTAATTCAGTTTCTTCCAACTCTAACTAGTATGAGAAGGGAAATATGATATAGGAGGAAACTAATGGAGCTAGAAATGTTCCTTTATTCAAATCCTCACAAAGGTTACATAGCATAGGACATACACAAGTCCTTTTTTATAGTTATTTAGGTCGGTTTTGCTACAGCAAGCAACCGACCTGTTACAGTTCTAATACAACTCAAACGCAAAGCTAAACCACTTCGTTCTTCTTCAGTGGTCAAAACCAAGTTGTACTTCACCAGTTAAAACCAGTTGCCTTTACTCAGAAAACATCGTGTCTATTTTTCTTGCTAAAGGGGTATTTCCATGGATTTGCCTTTGGTATCGTGTTCATACTGGCCGTATTGAATGATCCGGGTCGATTAAGCCGGCGTGGACTGTCTATGCATTTCCTACAGAGTGTATGGAACCCAGCTCAGCTCCGCCGAGCCAAAAAGAAAGCAACAGCCTCTGATAAGAGAGAGTATAGCTAAGGGGCTGTCAGTCCGTGAAGGACCTAACTAAAGACCGTGTTCTGAAGTGCACTGAGATTTTTGTTTTAAGAACACTTGGCCTCACTCCTTCGTTTGAGCCATGCTCCAGGTAGAATCGGCAAGATTGGAACCAGGCCCGCCTAAATTACTCTATCCAACATCTTCAACTACATTATTAGAAGTACCATTACTAATTTGTTATCATTACTAGTATATATTTCTATTTTTTATTGTCTTTATACTCTATAGCCTGCTTCTTGTTGGGATACATCTCTGGCCTGCCTCTGCTTGAGAGTTGGCTAATTGCCTTGCTGCTCCTTGATCTCATCTGCCTCTTGCTGGGTTTCATCAGCTGAGTAGTGGATAATGGCTTTGCTGCTGCTGTTGTTTAAATTGCCTCGAAATATTCTTTTTTTTTTTCGCCTTACATGGTTCAGTTTCAGTCACCAGGGATGAATTTGTGCATGTTCATATTCACTTTACAAATGTGATATGGAAGTATGTAATATGTTTTTATGTTCTTTTGTTTTCAGATCCAGAGGTATGCATTGGAATGCTGAAGAAGCTTGACCACATCATGTGATTTTAGGCTTTACTTCCCATGGTAATTACTGAGGCCTATTTTTTTTCTCATCTTTTATGCTGTCATGACTGCACTGTTGGCCTCAAACATTGTCTGGTTGGATCTGTCATTACTGTTGGTTGCAAGAAGCTCAATATTTCTATAAATTAAACTTATAGTGTGAAGTAATGGACTTGGTTGTTGATAAGCATGATTGTTTTTCCATTACAGGAAGTTTTCTCATGAGCTTCATCTGTGTGATGTGTCCAAGGGAAAGCATTAGATCCATCTCCAACTAGATTATGATAGATAATTCTCAATGAGTTTATTTCAAGTGCCTGGGGATTGGTATGTAACTGTTTGCACTTTAGATTAACTAATAGTTCCTTGTATGGATAATCAGAGTAATTAATGCTATCGGAAATGATATGCAATTTACTGATTGAAACCTGTCTTTACAAGCACTGTCAACTTACTCTTAGAGGCGGCCAATGTCACTTTCTTTAATCCTCTCCCTGGTTTCTGTGCACCTCACCTTTCAAAAAATTTCTTGCGTTTTTGTACTATTTATGGTTAAGCCTGTCTAGATTAATCATGTTTTTTTCCTTAAAAAGGATATGGGCATTAATGTGTTATGTGCGCTTTAGTGGAAAATTGTTTTTCTAACCTTGGGGAAATGATTCTAGTGCCTTGCTTCATAAAATTTTCTACATTTAGGTTATGTTTTTTTTTTTTTTTTTTTTTGACAACTTACATTTAGGTCATGTTGTATGGACGCTAAAATTACATTTGAACTACAGATGTAATTGTAAACAGAATCCAGCAAGAGAATGTTTTATCATAGCCTCTAGAATATATATATTTTTGTTACAAAAAGAATATATTTTTGGCAGAAGAATGTTTCTAATGCTGTCGGGATTTATAGTTGTGGGACCCCCAAAGGGACATAATGACAACTCAGCAGGGCCCTTTAACGGGCCAATTAGATAGCAAGTCATCCGCACGCCTAGGGGGCCCACGCGTCCTGGGGACGAGGTCTTCAGCCCGCACGAACTCGGCCCGGCCCACAGACAGATATACGACTCGTTCGAGGACCACCGCAAGCCTCGGTTGACATCCGACCTCGTCCGAGGCCGCCGCAAGACCTCAGGACATGTTTCCGATTCGCCCGACGCTCGCCCAAGGCTACCTGAAATCCCGAAGCCTCGGATGGCAGGCGAGAGGCACAACAGAAGTATTTAGGATAAAATTTGTTTCTGATATGGGGGATTAAGTTTAGGAGGGCTCGTGGAGATAAGGAGATATAGGCATCCTATTTTATTAGTCACTTTCATGTTATAACAACATTAACTAACTAAAATCAGTAAATCAGTTATCGAAATTCCATGGAACATATGGTTATTATTGCGTTTTTTTTTTTTTGCCTACTAGATTATGAAGTACATGGTATAACATTGACACCAACCATTTTTTTCTACAAAAAAAAAAGAATAACAATAGGTTACAAATTAACAATTTCCATTTGTTACAAAAAAAAAAAGATAACAAACAATAAAATCAAACAAGCTCATTGTTACTATACTTTATCATCAGCATTTACATTGTACCAAAATAGATGCACAAATTTAGTGGGCCAATTGTTGTTACCTATATTTATCAAGCATGTAGATGAATCTCTTTAGTAGGAAATAAAGTATGGGTGCGTGCACCTTTTTTTTTTTTTTATTTATCAATTACGAGCGTGTTTCTACCATGCTCGTGAGATGTGTGACAATGAGAGTCAATATTTCAGATTTTTATTTAGATCCACATATCGTTTTATTTGTATGGTATGCTTCATTTGCATATGTGTCTTTCCTAAGAATATGATTATACTAGTTAAACGCCGCAAGGCTTACCGGATAACTACATTTTATATAAAAACATACGGATCGCAAACATAAGATAACAATATACCGACGTTTCACCCAATCTGTCGCTCATTTGTTGCATAACTGCTCATTTGTTAACTTCTTATATATGGAAATTTTATATGCCCATATATTACAACAAAAACACCATGAAAATTAAAGTTTAAACATGTGTAGGACCATTATAATGCATGAACAATTTGCACAAAGGCACACAATTACGGTGAACTTGTCACTCAGAACCAAAAAGATCCACACAATATTTTTGTTATCTTCACGTGTTCTCTCATAAAGTAACACAAGCACAGATTATTGAATTAATAAGAAATCGTACAGAAACAATATTAACACAATCAAATTATTCTTCTTTTCAGAACCAATTCTCTGTTGAGGTAATTAATAATGATTACAAAGAACGAAGAGATAATGGCGTTCAGAAAATTAGTGCACAACAATGATCAATCAATTATATTGGCTCCAGATCTTGAGGCTGTGCCCCGGTTTTCTTCTGTGCTTCAAGTGCTAAGGCTGTTCGTGGCATAAAGCAAGTGCTTACATCGTAGAAGCTATTGCTGCCATAGCAAATGCAGATAAGCAATCGATCTAGATAACCATATCTGAAACAACAAACCAAAACAATTAGGAAGATGCCAAGAGAGAAAATGATATCACTCGGGCTTCTTACGCCGAAATAAAATCAACCTATTATTAGAACAGATCTTTTAGATATGTTATTATTATTAGGATCAGCCTGGCCTTCTTAGGGTCAACAGATATGAGACATCTACCAGTAACTTGTAAATCTAATACATAACGCTAGTAGTAGCACCATGACCTTGCAACCAAAGCCTAAAAACAAAAAGCTTCACTGCTGGCTTTGTTGTCGCCGACGAGCATCTGGTCACTCTCACTGTTAACTTTTCACTGAAGCATTGATAGCATGCAACATCCATCTATGGTGCAAAGGTCAACATCAACGATGATGTCCCAAATGCGCAAAGAACATGAAGAACAACTTCAACAGCATGTCAAAGAGCAGCTCGGTGATGAGCTTGAAGTTTTAGTAGCTGAGGTAGTAGATGCACATGGCAGCAAACATACTGAGCCTGCCCAGTTGCCCTTCTTCAACAGTCACCTGCAGCTGCTTGTTTTCTTCATATAAAACAATCAACGCTGAAATGGCAGCTACTGTAGCAGCCACAACATTCACTTCCAAGCTGGCAACCACTCCACAAATGCACAACCACTGTCGGAAGCCTGGATAAACTAACATTCACCCACACAATTCAATGATAGCAATTCAGTTGGCCAAAAATTAAGGGGATTAAGTTACCTGTAGAACGTCACTTGCAAACAAATTCAAGCTGAGCTTTATAATCATCATCAATGAGTAGTAATTAAGGGGATTAAGTTACCTGGAGGGTGGATCCGACAGCACGAGTGCTTGCTTCTTTGTGGCCTGCTTTTGCTTTGTGCAAGACATGCAAAGTGAATCGATCTGGATGGTGAAAGTAACTGGCCCTTGACTAAAAAAAATCAATATATATTCAGAGAACTATGAACAAGCACATGGATGGATCGCAACTAAACATATACAGAGAACTATTAGGTGTAGCAGTAACATCTATTTTTAATTGTACTATACAAAAATAGAGATGACAGTAGCATCTGTTTTCAGTTTTGCTCTCGAGAACATGTACCATCTGCATTCTCAGATAGTCAGATATTAAATGGCAAGCCATCAAGAACAAGTACCATAGTGCACTTTGCCCCAGCAACAGCATATAAGGCTGAGGGTGGAATTTTTATGAACTATACAAAGTAGTGATTTACATGTCTTGTCAAAGACATAGATAACTTTATTTTTTTGCTGGCCAAAAAATCTTTAGTACTTCGAGAGGAAGTACAAAATCATGTGTCATATTTGAAAAAAAGTTGTACCACGTTATATTATGCTTCTAAAAGCGTGTTAGCCCACCAAAGAAATCAATGTTGTGCCACAACCAATTAGTTGAAGCTTAAGAAATCAATGTCATTTAATTCCCAAACGAAGGGTGCATGGTTTATTCCTTATTCACATGCATCAGATTGTCATACTATATAGTACAGAAAATAACTGCAACCGAAATAAGGGACACACCAGATAGTTCCATACTTCCATTAGAAAATTGAAGGCATCTTCAGTCCCTTCCCTGCAAGTTCTTCTCCCATTCCCTCTTAACTCCAGTCAAAGTTGTTACTCTTCCGTTGTTTGCCAACATCAGATTGTTCTCTAAAAAAACAAAGATCAATCACATGGTGCAGAGGTAATGTTAGGACCCTCACCTACCTTAAACATTTTTCCTATAACTGTGCTAAACCTTCACTCCAAAAAATTCTAAAAAGTTTATGATCATTTGGACTTGAAAACCTACAACTTTGTAAACTACTGGTTTTTATTTGAACAAAATTTATTTGAATGGGGGTAAAAAAAATCCTTTTCGGCTTAGCTGAAATCACCAGACCACATATTTTTCCTTCTATAAAACAAAAAATTCACATCAGCTCTAGATATCTTCTAGAGGTAGAAAAGGGTGACAACTACTTTCTTTTATAAATAACCGAAGATTTCCATAGGTGGACATTACCCGCTTCACATTAGTAGGTGGGTGTGTTGTTTCCTCTACCCAGTACATCATCCACAGGGATTTCATCCCAAATTGCACAAGATTAGAAGGAGCTGCATTTTCAACAATAAGAGTAAAATCTTTATTCTGGTAAGAGACCAAAAGAAATTAACGACCAATGTTTTTACAGCTAGTAATAAAGATGAATGGTCCTAAAGGAATTAGTGACATATACTGGCTATTGGTTACATGACAAAAGCACATTATGGAAATGGAAATTATATAAAAGGTTAACAACCTGAAATACATGAATGGAGGTTAACACCCTGGATCAATAAGTGGCACATTATATATGGTCATGAGATCTGCATGAATCACGGAAAAAGAATTGCACGTATTAATATGGGAAATTAGGATACGACAAACAGAACATGTGGTGCTTTGCCTCGCTGCCTCTATATGATTTGTCTTGCACTATAGACCAAAAGGCAGAGAACCAGAATTTCTAATAATGGAAATTAGTATATGAAAAAAAATAGAACATGTGTTGCTTTTTCCTGCTGCTGCTGCGATTTGTTTTTGAACATAACGACAATCGACAACATCCTTTGAACGATCCATGCCTCTTGTTCCAAGCATCAGCGTCACTTCTATTGCAGATGATTGTGTTAAGGAAAACACATGTATAGGCTTGCAGCTTGTTTGCAAGAAGCTTGGTGAAACTTGAAGAAATTAGCAGCAGCTACCATATCAGTCGAGTATAACCACACGACAGAGGAATATTTGACACGGCGAGGCAACAAAACAAATGACCATCATTTAATTGTGGGAGATTCCGGAGCATCATTCAACCTAGGTACATTTATTTAGAGGCAGTATAATTAATCAAATTTTATTTTAACACTGCAAAGCTACCATTAAGTTTTTCAGAGGAAGATGTACGATGACAAACTGTTATCAGTATATGGCGCTGCATGGATTACAGAGATAGGGATGCAGAGGAAAAGGGTTGGCACACCTTGTCGATCTTCTCGAAGGAGGCGCGGTAAGGGGTCCAGCCATCGATGGCCTCGCCAGCGACAGTGGAGAGCCAGGCGGGCCAGCCAGCGGTGACCTGCTCGCCGCTTGCCTTGTTGGCGAAGCTCCCATCCAGGCGGACCTCGGCGCAGCCGCCGCGGCTGCAGAGTGCGACAACCACGACCGCCGCTCCCGCTTGACCTTCTAGGCCTGGCGCTTGCTGCCCGGCGCCGTGGCGTCCGCCGGCGGTGGCGGTGTCTGAGGAATCGACCCCTCCTGGTGCGGCTGGGTAACTGCGAGAAGGATCGTGGGAGGGGTGGCAGCTGCATGGCTCACGGGGGAGGGATCGCGGGAAGGAAGGAAGGACCGCGGCGTCAATCATGTGGCCAGGTTTATTTCCTTCTTTTGACCAAAGGAGAGGGAGAGACGGGGATCGCATGGCAGGCAGACGGATGGTGGAAAGCAGAAGGGGGCGGGGAGGAGGAGCGATCTGGGGGGAGGAGGAGCGTCCTTCTTTTTTTACCGGTGATTACGGGTCCTTCTTTTTTACGGACAGTTTCCTTCTGGACAGGTGGAGATTTTTTGGAGGAGGGAGAGATCGCACGGGGAGGGAGCGATCGACGGGCTTCGTCGTCGCACGGAGCGAGGCGAAGGTAAATAGTTTTTTTACCGCAAAAAAAAGTCTTACTTTCATCCTTTTTAGGTAGTAAAGATAACAAATTTATTTGCTCATGACCTATTAAGTAAGAAAATTGTTTCCTTTATAAAATAAATAAGGAATACAAAATTTATATATCACTAGCCCGTGCAAGTGCATAGGTTGATGGACTAGTAAAGATCTAAGTGCAGTTTTATGAGCCTTAGCGGGCTGTATTTTATTTCTTTGGGTTGAGTAGTACACAACGTAGTCTTTTGTGGGTTGGGTTGTGTAATGTAGTGACATTGGTTGATTAGAGCAGTCGCCCACTGGACCCCTTTAGCCGTAGCATCTGTTGAAGTAGGAGATGTCTCGATGAGGGTAGTGTGCATCATCAGGAGACATTTTGGGGGTCGTGGTGGCAAATAGTGATAGCGAATGGCAGACGAGACAGAGAGCATGAGCCCTAATAATCCTAACATAGAGCACAACTGTTTATTCCCTTGTGGTTTTGTAGACCGGTGAATGTTTGGTGCGGGGCTTAATGATCATTAGTCAGTACTGTGTTTATTTATTTATTATGTGTGTTGGCGCGGTCTAGTTGTAGTTGGGATACTGGTACTATATTATTATATCTGAAATCTGCATGGGACCTTTGGCGGTTTAACTGTTGTATTTGTTGTATCGTCGGTCTTCATGGGTTCCTCTTAAAGCGTGCTCATTAGTTTCCACGGTAGCATTTTTGTCACGTTCTTGTTGCAAGCTCTGGCCAGCAAAATATTGGATTTTTGCAACATTATGTCTTTCTTAAAAGCCGATTATAAAACACCTAAAAATCACAGATCAAAATGGCCCGTAAAACGAAGAATAAATCAACAACAAGAGGGAGAAAAGGAAGAACATAACATGAACAAGAGAAACGATTCTTTTCGCAAATCCCAGAGGGCATGAGTAGGATTGGGCCTGCTCTTCCCACCTAACAAAGCACAACTACAAGATCTTCAAGTTCAAGTTGTGGACCTCTTTCTCATGGAAGCAACTAGAGGAAGACACCCTAAAATGAGAGAATGAAAATGCTGAAATGAAAGTGGTAAGTGGCAAGGGGCTGCCATCTCCTATATATATAGAGCTTATTTTACATTTCCCTAATGCTCTTAACTACTTAATTAGCCAAAACCACATAACCAAGGATAATATGGTCCAACTCAGGATAATCTTGATCCGACGACCATCGCGCCTTGTAACTGGTAGCTTCGCCTTTGACGCGAACTCACCGATGCAGCCACGTGTCGCCCTTCCGCTTTGAACCTCCAAGCAGTGTTTTGAGGCCCAAACCCGCAAAACCTACCGCCGATGGTTTTGAGGCCCAACCACCTACGAGTAGTGTACTCCACACATGTCTCCCACTTCTCAACACATGTCACCGTTGTCCTCGACCGCCCGGCCGCCAAGTCTTCTAGAGCCTCCCGCTTGAATTGCACATCTACCATCTTGACTCATCGACAAAGTCACTCCATGCATGTCCACTTGCACTTTTCGATGACCCCAAGTGTCAACCACCGCGGCTAGTCACCGGTGCTCCAGTATATAGACCTGCACTTCAAAGACCACATATGGATAGGTCATGGATCTAGACGAAACGAAGACATGAAGCCTCCAACATACAAAATATGAATGGTTTTGTTAAAGCCACGAAAAAACACATTTTGATTAGGGAGAAAAAGGATATATTCACCATCTTATCACTAGCATAACCATATAGTATGACTGGATTCACAAGGCACTATATATAAAAGCGGATTGTTTGACAAGGCACTATAGAGGCGGCTCGCCTCTGTAGTAAAAAGTGGTCTTGGAAAAAAAATTTATAGTAGTTAGGTTGTCTTCGGAGTGGTCGTGCTCATTGACTGATCGATCGATCGTGACTCCACTTCCCTCCGACTACGGCTTGAGCGATGGCTATATACATTTAGCGAAGCCTGCACTCAGGCGAGCTACCGTAGCCAGGCTTCCCTCTGCCCTCGCTGATGTTGTGGCCTAATTGGCCAAAATGGGCCATGGAAAGCCTGCTGATGACGTGGCAAGTTACCTCCCATGTCAAATCTAAATCACCAAAATGACATGGCAACAAATTCATGACGGTATAGTTCATCACCATAGCCTCTTCCTATTGTTGCCGTCCAGTTCATCCATGCCGATCCAAAAAACCAACTTGTGACGTTCTGTTTCGGTCCAAAAAATGTATGGCGTAGGATATGTGGCGTTTTAATGGATTGTCATCGATAGTTAACTGTGATGCATTTTCGCTTGTCTGTGACAAAATCAAACCATCATGTATAAGGAAATTTCTTGTAGTATTGACTCGAGCGGCGGCGTCCAGCGAAGCCCGCACTCCAACGAGCGACTCAGCCCGGCTTCTACCCGCAAACTCGAGCGCCTGCGTCCGTGAGCATCCGGCAATGCCAAGTGGCATCAAGCATGGATAGGCTACTGTTTCAGCTTTATCTCAACTCAGATAACTTTATTCATGAAGCTATTTTGAAAAAAAAAAAGGTGTTTTGAAAGAAAAAAAAACGCATGAAATTGTCGTTGAAGCTGTGCCAATGAGGCCCTATCATGATGCCTGCATGATGCAAGACAAGTCCTATATATACCCACGGAAATTCCATACCAACGGCACCCATATATGCATCTCAAGTAAGAGCCGGTACGTGTATATAGGAGGGATCTATGCGACAACTTGGCTCAATTCCTAGTCCATCATTCGAGACTTGAGTTGTAACGCGTCCACATGAAGATCACTTTGCATCCATGTTTTAAATTGCTGGCTAAGCCTCTTAGCAAAAGCATCCTCCAAAAGGCTAAGAAAGGCTATAGCGGCTAAGCCATTTAGCGGCCGAGCAAAAAAAATATGCCAAACATCGTGTAATTTTACACATAATAAAGATAAAACATTATGAATACCAATAGGGATAGCAAAGTCTTACTAACACATTACATCAAAGTTCATAGTTCATACATGACCGGTTCGTGCAAGCACCACCGCCCGCCAACATTCGAGAGCGAGCATGGGATTTGGCAGGGCACCGGTGGGGATGGCTAGGGTTGCGGGGCGATTTGGGCATGCTATTTAATTAAGCCGACGGAAGGAAAAATATATGGTGGAAAACATCTTAGGTGGAAACATGGAAACCAATTTAAAAAGTAAAAATTTTTTCAAAAATTTTGAAATTTGGCACAATTTATAGTTCATACAAATATGTATCATATAGAAAAGTTGGGATGTAAACTCAAACTAGAAAATCCATACGAAAAATGACAAATTTAAAGTTCAAGTGCACTAAAAAGACAAAATTTAAAGAATTTTGTCTTTTAGTGCACCTGAATTTGAAATTTGTCATTTTTGTATGAATTTCTTAAAACTGAGTTTGCATCCCAACTTTTCTATATGAGTACATATTTGTATGCACTATGCATGTGTCAAATTTCAAAATTTTTTGAAATGTTCTTAGATATGACTTTTTGAATTGGTTTCCATGTTTCCACCTAAGATGTGGTTTCCACCATATATTTTCCCCTGAAATGACAACCCAACTACAAATAGCAG
Organism: Hyparrhenia diplandra; assembly: GCA_015847255.1. Taxonomy (NCBI): domain Eukaryota; kingdom Viridiplantae; phylum Streptophyta; class Magnoliopsida; order Poales; family Poaceae; genus Hyparrhenia; species Hyparrhenia diplandra. The sequence continues at coordinate 786,341 of JADLZK010007878.1, forward strand.
GGTAAATGACCTATGATTTAGCTTAAATTAGTGCGCTATTAGTAGCGAATAGCGTTTAGCGCTAAAATCGACGTGAGCTTAGCTGCCTCTTCCGTAAACGCTTAAATAGCTTATATAGCGTCGTCCGCTATAGTGCGCCATTTAAAACAAGGCTTTGTTTTGCGTGTTTATAGGGACGAGTGTCCGTGCCTATTGTGAATGTCTACGTTATACTTAAGCATACGGTGACACAAAAGTTCAGAAAAAAAAAAAATGGAAACACACAAACTAGCTAGCAAGATTGGCATTGACGAAATTGATGACTATTGGCTAGTTACGTAAAAACTCCGCAGCGCAACCTCGGTTGGCCGCCGGGCGGAAGATGACATCGGAAGGAGATCAGCTTCGCGGCCGGGTGAAATTCGCCACGCATACACCACCGCCCTGTACTTGTAGTCGCCGCCGCCGCCGGGCTGACCGCGGAGGGGCCGCGACGATGATTAGCTCAGAAGTTGCGGGTCATGCCGGGTGCATTGGCCAACGCCCCGCGCCTTTGGCGCCTCCACCTTCTCGAACGCATCGCGCGCTGCCGGGTCCACCGCCCACTTGCCGAGCTTCCGGATGAAGGGGTCCTCGTGGTGAGCCACCGCCCCTCCATGGGCGAGGTAGGGGGTCGGGCGGTAGCCGGCGAGGGAGCCGAATGCACATGACGACGGGCGGCGACAAATGAGGAGGAGGACGCCGCCGCAGTATTCATTGTCGCCATGGCTTCGCTAGCGCGGGCCGCGGATCGTGGAATGAAACCAGAGGGCACTTAAATAGTGCTACCAAGAGTGCATTCATGCATGCAGGAATCAATTGTATCCATATTCGTATGTTAAAAGCAATCAATTGATTCAAATCAATCCCGATGTGTGTGAATTTAGCATCCAGTATGTTAAAAGCAATCAATTAATGTAATGTAACCTCCTAAATTACAGGCCCACATGCACTTATCATTGTCATTAAGACCTCTGATCATTATGCATGAGTTCCCAACAATCTAGAAAGTGCTATTAATCTTCCGAACAGGATCTCATTAACAAGTCACCCAAAGATTACAACACTTTATTCAAAATACATCGAGTAAACGGCGGAAGGATTACATAACCATAAGTTTACAAACCATTTGTTCAAATATGTAAACTTAAATATCATTATTACAAGCCTGATATTATTGGAGTAACATTATACATATAATACACCGACAACCCCGCCCGAGGGTGCAACTCTCGTCATCATCTTCCTCCCCGGTACACCGTCATGCAGCAGGGACCAAAACAAGCCGCTCATGACCTCGCTCCCCGCAACAAGGGTCAAAGAACCCCGAGTACGGGGTACTCAACAAGACTTACCCGACCAAGAAAAGAGGAGAAGACTCAGAATGCTAGTCTTAGGAGTCAAGGTAAGGCTTTAGCAAGAATCAAAGACTCTTTTTGCGTAAAAGCTTACTATAAGTGAATCCTTACTTTCAATATTTTTTTAATTCAGATTAATAACTCATATACTCTAGGTTATCCTATTCTAGAGCAAACATATCTTTCTTATGCCAACTTTCTTTCCTCAAAAACATATTCCATCATTTACTACGATGAATGGGCAGAAGAACGGGTCTCCATAACCGAGAAGCAACGGCGATTCATGAACCGATTATACCCAGCTGGGGATCCCTAACCACACGACATATGTAGCACTTAAGCTTGCATATATCAACCTTCTTTCAGATTTGTCCAAAACGGGAACGAGGCCTGCGCCACCCGAGAGCACAGTACTCCACCTCCCTACCCCGTCCTAATGACAGTTTGACCAGTAGGGTGGGTACACGCTTACTCCCCGCCATCTCTCCACTCCCGGTGCGTGGTTGCCATTCCCGATTTGGCTCCACCGAGATCCCGCTTACCGAGTATGTGGCTAGTTAGGGTCGACCGACTGGGGTGATCTGCCGGTCGGGACGTACCATTGACCAAAAGGTCTCAGCGCAATATGCGCTCAAAAAGTCCCGAACTTAACAATCCAAACAACGGACGGTCCTTAAACGACCAACACGGGACAAGCACGCGACTAGGTATCCCGCCCGCTTTCAACCTACGCCCCGTCCGATCTCAAATTCATCACTACATCTCTTTCTTTTCCGAAAACAAGTACCATCTTCTCAAATAACACATTTTGATAAAATAGCTTAACTAATAAAGCAAGGCTAAGTATCACTAAGCATTTTCGAAATAAAACAAAGTTAACAAGGGTGGTATTGCAATAATCAAGGATGATAGTGCAGCAATTAGGTTATCACTCAACTCCTAATTACTTAATGCAACATATCATAAACATAAGTGATATAAAGCTTTTAAAACATTAAGGAAGGGTTTAATGTAACCGGGGCTTGCCTTCGTTGACGGAATAAACTATCCCCTCAGAAAACCCGTGGAAACCGAACCCGCTTCCATCGGATGATAAACCTCTTCCGAACTTGCTCGATCGACACTCGATCTCGCTCACTACACGAAATAATGTATGTCTCAACATGATGCTATATATTTAAATATGATGCTTACAGTGCATGAAATGATAACAACTTGAGTACAACTTTCCTTCACGATAAAGTTGCAACCCAACAAAACCAACTTGTTGAACTACTCTACAAGATATCATCACCATTGCCTAAGGAGTTCTCAAGGACCACTTGATTGTGGTATGATCCAAGTTTCACAAGACAACCCAAAAGTCACACAAAAACCTAAGTAATTAGTCACTAAACAATTTATATAACACATAAAATAATAGAGCATGAAATAATAAATATTTTAACCTTCTTTAAACAAACTCAAAATTTTTGTACAGATAGATCATGTCATGAAACAGTGTCAAAACAATTTTCATGATTTTTGGATAAATAGATTAATTATTAAAAATCAAGGAAGATGTATTTTTCAATTAAAATTTGTATTTTTAAATCATGCAAGAACTACTCAAAATCAAAGTTTCAAATTTTTTCATGGGTATATATACTCCTAAGAATGTTCTACAAAATTTTCAGAATTTTTGAACAAGTATATGAATTTATATGAAATTCACAAAACCGCACACTATTCAAACATAAAGAAAAGAATAAAACATTTCATATATGAAAAAGGGTTTTGGGTTGAATCGCCCGACATCGCACGGCCCAGTATCGTTCACGGCCCGCTATCGCATGGTGGACGGCCTGTTATGAACAAGAAACGAACCGCCCATCGGGAGATGTTGGGCGGCCGGTGAACAAGAATCGGCTCGCTATCGCTGGTTTTGGCCCGGCCGAGAAACGCCACGGGCGTTGACGCGATGCGATGCTCTGCGCAAGGGGGCATAGCCGCTGCTCCGCGCCGGTGATTGACTAAAAGGAAAACGGAGAGAAGGAGGGGCCGTGAGCTCACCGGGGTGCTAGAACGCAAGTTGGTTTGGACGGGACACGGGCGGAGCTAGATCGACGGGCGACGACGCCGCCGACGACGGCGGCTCGGCACGATGTTCCGGCGAGCTGGGGTCACGGGCTGGGAAAAAGGGCGAGCCGCCACGACTACATCATCAAGATGGAGGAAAACGCGAGGAAGTGCAAGCTAAAGCTTACCAACGCTGGCTATCGGCGTGAGGTCGGTTATGGCGGCGCGTTCCGACCGGACTCGGAGAAGATGGGGTGGCGTTGGCGATTCGGCGACGAAGTGGGTCGCGGCGGGTTCCAAAGAAGCGCAAGAAGGTTGCGAGTTTGATGGCTAGTGGGTTTGGCAAGAGAAGACTCGACGGCGACGAACGACGGGCGGCGGGCGGAGGTGGTTTCGGGCGGCGCCGGTTTTGGGAAAAGAAGAAAACGACGACCCCGCCGTCTTATTTATAGGAAAAGGGAGGACGAGGAGGTGGCCGGGGCATTCGCGAAGCCGTCCAGCTGTTCCCAGACGCTGCCGCTCTCGCCGAACCAGCGAGAACGGCCACGGCGGACGCCGGCGACCGGCCGGTATGGAGGGGAAGGGGAGAATTCCCCGCTCACCGTAGCCCTAAACCCTAACTTTTTCTGAAATTTGCCAAATTCTCCCAAAATTTGAACTGAACTTGAAAAACTCCAAAAGTGACTTAGCCTATTTTTTTCAAGATCTACAATTTTCACAATTGGAAGATTTTCAAATTCGGCCTCTAAATATGACTTTTTGAAATGGGGTCAAAAGGGACAATTTTGAATTCAAAATTACTTTCAAATTTATTCAAAAACTTCAAAAACTTTGTACACCTCTTTTGTACATCAAAACAAGATCTACAACTTGGCTTTTTGAAAGTTTTTGCAAATTTTGCTTAGATTTTGAATTATGGAGAAAGGGGTAAAAGAGAGAATGGAATTAGGGTTTTTCAAAGCTCAATTCAAAACTTGAATTTGATCCAAATTTCAGTTTCCCAACCTATATTATCAAACCATCATACAACAACACACTTAGGACCAAAAACATAAATTTAAAATTAATCACTCTAAAATTCTTAAGCACACACATTTCTCTAAAAATATAAACTTATTTTAATTCGATGCATTTCAAATTTTCTAATCATGCATGCTTTGCGATGATCATGATGACATGGCAAAATTTTATTTGATTAACACCAGGGGTGTTACAATTAATCCCATGGCTTATATGCCTACTATTTCTTAGGAAGTAATTAAAAGATTATTAGGATATTATGGAAACTTAAAATTTCATCATAAACGCTAGGTGATGATAGAGCAATATTACCTATTCAGTGTTTTGGTATTTTGAGAACAAATAGTGCTCAATGAAACTTGTCCATTATGTAATGTGGATGAAAAGTAAATGGATGCTTAAATAATGTGTATAAACAAATATAAACTATTTTACATAATGTGGATAAAATTTAATACAACAATTCCTAATTAAATAACTCATACTATCAAGGATAAATTGATTTATATAATGTGGATGAAATTTAAGAAACGATGTTTAAATAACGCCTACCGATAGGCATACATTGATTTATAATATGGACATGAATTTAATAAATGTATTAATTTTCACCAAAATAACCTACTTCCTCCGCTCCAAATTATAATTGCTTGAATTTTTCAATCCCAAGTTTATTCCTCGCCTTATTCAAAAAAAAAAATTGTCCAAATATAGTGAAATTTAAGTCATTCTTAAGGACCTTTTGTTAATAAAGCATGCCACAACAAAAGAAATGATATTTTGCACAAACTTTTAAATAAGAGAGTGGTCAAATTTGAGCTGAAAAAGTTTTATAATTTGGACTAGAGGGAGTAGTTATTAAGCACATAATCAGGGCCCCCAATAAGACGTATTTGCATACACAAAACATTGTCACACCGGGCATAAGTGCATTTGCTTACATTGGGGGTATTTTGGTCATTTTGCGTGTCTGTTAACGATGTTAACCTTCAAAACTAGCGATAATACACATAGAGAATGAAATTCGAAGACAGTGTCGAATAGAGAAGTCTAACGTCATAGATGAAATAAGTCATAACTTAACAACAACATCATATAGGGATTGTTTTCTATTATTAAAGTGATCGATGAGAAAACAGATAGGATGTTGCTTACATGTAATCCTAGCTACTTGCCATTCTAATTTTCCCATGTCCTAAATCCTAAAAATCCGAAACATAAAGATTTTTTAGAGAGTAGATTTACTATTCTCTATCACATATCTCAATAGTTGAATGGGTTTAAAATTGAAATAATAACTAGAAAGATTTCCCACTCGTTGTTGCAGGTATTCAAGAATAATTTGAGAATGAATTTGTATGGTAACCGGTTAACTACTCGTGACTTGGCTGACCTTTTTTTTTTTTTTTTTTTATTACAGAGTTTCATTAACCAAGGACAAGGCCTATCACGGCCCAGAGTGGTGACTCGCCTCCGCCCCTCCACGCTGCGTGCGGAAGGGGGCGGTGGAACACCGTTAACTAGACACGTAACTAGAACAAACCTTCTACATCGTGAGAGCGACGAGCTATGTAGTAGAACCCTAACAATTGGTATAATGTGACCTGTGATGGCCATGGTCGATCTCCTCAACATCGCCGCCTCCGCCGCTCCCGACGCCGGCTTGGTGGCGAGCATGTGCTAGAGCTCCAACAACCCGCGGTGCGTGGCGGTGTTGGCATGGGCCCGCGGTGCGAGAGCTCGCCAAAGATCGCCCGGATATCGCCTAGGCTCGCTTGCTCGGGAGGCAGTACCGTCCAGGTCCAAGGAGGCAGCGCCGGTGGGGATGGGACCAGAACGACGATGCAGCGGGCGGAGGAGAAGAGGGAGCAACACCAATCCAAATTGGGAGAGGAAGGAGCCGGACCGGGAGAGGGAACAAGTGCGGAGGGGAGGTGCGGTAATTGAGGAGGTCGTGCTCGCGCTCTGAGAAAAGCGAAGTTCCGAGCCATGTTTCGATAAGCAGTGTTGGGCCAGCTTTTTTGCAATGGCGTTGCAGATAAGCACGTTGAGAAGCACGGCGTTTGGCGAGATTATTAGGCTTATTCTGCTTATAATCTAAGTTAAGCGTCGCCAAACAAGCCCTAAGCCTGCGCTCCAATGAGCGACTGCATCCTAGCTTCCTCTGCCCACGAACTCAAGCGCCTACGTCCGAGCATCCTGCAATGCCAAGCGGCATCTAGCATTAGTTTGTACTGGAACCCACTGAAGGTAGGTGGCTAGGCTAGGCTACTTTTTCAGATTTATCTGACTAAACAATTTTATCCACGAAGCAATATTAAAAAGAGAATTAAATTGTATGGACCCTGGGTGCACCGTCTCACTAATGCACCTGTCATGAGATATTTGTTCCGACACACGACTATATTTGTGCGATCCATATATTTGTAGTACAAATGTTAAGACGTGCCTTCAATTCACAATTATAAGACACACGTATTTTCCATTGGAACGAGTAATAAGTTGTTAATCCCGGTGCAACGCCCGGGCATGCTAGTATTTATTTAAAAAGAAACAAACTGCATGCATGGTGTGATTCAACATTACAGGCTTGTGATTTTTTCACACGCCACGTGTCTTGCCAATGAGGCCCATGTGCCTGCATGGTGCAAGAGTGCAAGACAACTCCTATATCGTACTCCAGTAGTAGTGTCGTCCACATGAAGATCACTGTGCATTCATCCAAGGCCATCAAGCCCGCTTACAGCGGCAGCCGTGCTGGTGCTCCAGGCGTGCACGACGTCGTCATCCCACTCACTGTGTTCGACCACGTCCACCTCGGCGAGTACATGTCCGGCATCCATGCCTTCCACCCGCCGTCCCCGGCGTCGGCCGTCCTGGAGGCGGACTCGCGAGAGCGCTGGCCGAGTACCCTGAGTGGGCCGGGAGGCTCGTGGCGGACGCCTCCACCGGTCGCACCGTGCTCCTTCTCGACGACGACGACCACGCCGGTGGCGTGCGGTTCGTCGAGGCGACGGCGGACGTTGACCTCGGAACAGCCATGCCGCTGCTGCAGCCGGCGGCGCCCGAGGTGCGGCTCCTGCATCCCAGCAGCGACGGCGCCGTGGAGCTCATGCTGGTCCAGGTCACGAGGTTCACGTGCGGCTCCTTCGTCGTCGGCCACACCATGCACCACGCCGTCGGCGACGGCTCGGCATCTGCAACGCGTTGCTTGCCTGGGGCCAAGCCACCCGTTGCGCCGCCATCGACCCGGTCCCCGTGCATGACCGAACGTCCTTCTTCGTCCCGCGCCAACCGCCTCGGATCGACTTCGAGCACCGTGGTGTCGAGTTCAGCATCAGCAGTAAGCAGGCTTGCCACAACGACGACGACGATGTCGACGACGTTGACGATGAAGACGTCGTGGAAGATGTGGTGACACACAAGGTGCACTTCAGCAGGGACTTCGTCTCCTCCCTCAAGCTCGCGGCAGCGGCGGCGACTGCTTGCACGGGCAGGACATACAGCACGACGCAGTGCGTGGTGGCGCACCTGTGGCGATGCATGGCGGAGGCCCGGAGGCTCGACGGCGACCAGGTCACGACGCTGCACATCGCCGTGAACGGAGAGGCCGGATGCGGTGCCCGCGCGTGCCGGAGGGGTACACCGGCAACGTCGTGCTGTGGGCGCACCCGGCGGCGACGGCGGAGAGCTGCTGGCTCGCCCTCTCAGCGACGTCGCGGAGCTCGTCCGCCGCGACGTGGCCCGTGTCGACGACTTCTACTTCAGGTCGTTCATCGACTTCATCAGCTCAGGGGCTGTGGAAGAAGAGGGCTGCTTCCCATGTCTGACGCGGCGGAGTGCCCGGACGCCGAGGTGTACTGCCTCCGCAGGATCCCATTCTACGACCTTCACTTCGCCGGTGGTGGGCAGCAGTTCTTGTTCATACCGAGTTACCATCCGGCTGATGGTCTCGTCTACCTCTTGCCGTCGTCGCCATTGGACGACGACGGGAGCATTGAAGCGCACGTATCCCTGTTCAGCAGCGCCATGGACACGTTCAAAAACCTTTGCTCTTCCTCCAAGGGAGTGGCATGACATGAGTACCTGTTTTTTTTAAAAAAATCCATCGAGTTACTTTTGTGTACTGCATGCATATGCTACCTTTAACTTTTGTATTCTATTATTCAATAAATGCTCTCTCTAATTCTGAATAAATAGGGCAGTGCTTGTGCTAAATCAAGATGTATACTATAGCTCGCCAGTGCTACCAAAACATATATCCAAGTGTGCAGCTACAGTCCGACATTGACGACGTGATCCAATTTCTAAACACAGAAAGGCATCCATTGCTAACATTGAACAGTCCCACACTAATCATTCGCATGGTGGTACTATCTACCTCGGTCGTCCTAGAAAAGATATAGGGCACTACTACATAACTGATTTTGCACAGCGTTTCCAAATAATTTTCCGTGACGGTTATTTAGAAAACTGCCACGGTTAATGTCACAATTAATCGTGACAGTTATTTTTTATTAACCGTGACAGTTATAATAACTGCCACGGTAAATCATATATGTCCAAAATACATGTAAAAAACCGTCAGTCCGGCCAAAATACATGTCCAAACAACCCAATAACAGCCCAAATCATCCCTAACTATATATACCGGAGTTAGGTTTTCACTCCCTCCTCACCCTCCCCTCAGTCCGCCACTCTCTCTCTCTCTCTCTCTCTCTCTCTCTCCGGCCCCCCCCTCCGATCGATCTCGATCCCGCTCTGCCGCACCGATGGCGCCCCGACGAGCGTCGGCGGCCCTCGTGCGAGGAGCGGGACGGCGGCGCGGCTCCAAGGCGGGTGCGGTTCCAAAGGCAGGCGCGCGGGCGCAGATCCAAGGAGTCCCTCGGCGGGCCGGTCCTGAAACGTGTGAGCGCGTGCGGCCCTTGTGCGAGGAGCGGGACGGCCGGGCGGCGGCGGGCGGCGCCGCCGGATCCCTCTCCCTTGACCAACGCCAGGCGGATCCGGGGGCGGTGGATCCCGGCCTCCCTCGGCCGCTTGGCGGCAGCCGAGCACGGGCGGGTGGCGGGCCCTCCACCTCCCGGCGGCGGCGAGGTCTCCTAGCGGCGGCGGTGGCCCGGATCTGGGCCGCTTGGGCCTGGATCCGGTTTTTTATATTTATTTATTTATTTATTTACCGCGGGCGGTGTTTTTGGGTCCCAAAACCGCCACAGCTTAATCTAACTATTTTCGTGACCCTAGCTGCATGGCGGTTTTAAAAACTGCCATTTAAAAATCAAAAAAGTCCGCCACGGAAAATCGAATACGTAGTAATGGGGTTTCTTTGGTTCTTCAGCTGTGAGCTGTCAAAAAATTATTGTGAAATATGAGCTATGAAAAAACTTCTGTGAACTTTGTGTTGTGAAAAAATGTAAGCTATTCAATTAAAACAACTATAAAACCTACTCACTCTATATATCTTCTCGAAAGAGCTATAAAGCGTCACTTTATATGCACCTATTTGGAAATTAAATAAAAAAAAAACTGAACCAAAAGCATGGTCAAAGACCGGCCTGTTTCTAGAAAAAGTTTTCTCCTGGTTAATTAGCTTTCTAATTTTTACAGCAAAAACATTTTTTCAGAAGCTAAACCAAACACAACCATAATTCTTGAAAATAATGCTATTCAGTCAAAATGATGTTTAACCAAATTTGTATAGAAAGATTCTTATATTTATCATACTAAATAGGTATCATTAGATCGATTTCTACTATATATACATACATATTTAGAGTCGTCCATATTCATACTGTTTTCAACAAACTTAGTTAAATTTAATACACTTTGATATACTGATCAGACCTAAAATTGTATGCGGTAGTATAGCGACGAGCTAGGAGCAGCTGAAGCTGAATCATCATCGATCGTTACACCTGGATCGCCACGTGTTGTCTTGTTCCTGTTGTCTCGTATACACAGTCGTGTTACACGCACGAGCAAACATGCAATATGGCTTTCATCCACCAATTTCATAACGTGATCTGGCGTCGCGCCGCAGGCACTTTTTGCATATATGCATACGTACGTGTTTCACGGTCATTGTGTGTCATAAGGTCTGTTGGTAGCCGAGTATGTAGGTCCTACATATAGGGTGCGATTGGTTGCTCGTAACCAAGTAGTTCCCGACCAAAGAGGCATCCCGGCTGGCCTCATCCCCGCCTCCCGCCATACAGGAGCTTGTGTTTGGTTGCTCCGCACGGCCTCGCACAGGATCAGGAGAATTGTGTTTGGTTGACTGCATGGACCGTTTTGATTGATGAACTCATACATGATCTTGTGTTTGGTTTGCCGCACGACACAAGGTGCCAGCACCTATGTACGATTTTGGTGAGGTTACCAGCATGTATAGATGAACCGTGTTCTTCTGGGCATTTCATCGAGCATGTTGCAAGCGCCGCCCGTCACCAGCAGCACCCAGCACGCCACGCCACGCCGCGCCGCTGCAACCGCCGCGCCGCCGGGCGCCACGCTGCGCCGCTCCTGCAGCTCGCCGCACGCCGACATGCTGCTCCTGCCGCCGCCGTCTGGCACGCCACGCCGCGCCACTCCCGGCCGCTTGCGGCGCCGCCACGCCGCCGCCGCCTACTCCTGCAGCGCCGCTAGCGGCGGCGCTGGGCGCTGGCGCTTCTGCGTTCGCCGGGCACGCAGCGCCGATGCGCTGCTCGCTTCGCCCGTCGAGCACACACGCCCGCGCCGCTTGCGGGTGTTTCGCCCGCCACGCCGCTGCCTTTCGCCGTTCGCAGCGCCGCTGCTGCTCCTGCAGCCGCCCGCCGCGCCGCTCCGCGCCGTTCGCAGTTTCGGCTCCGTTCAAGGCGGTGTCCATGGCTGCCACGCGCGGGCTCGGACGGCGAGGCAGGGGAGGTGACCTTATCCCCCTGGCGTACATCAGCTGGGCGACACCAGCCTTCCACTTCCTTCTCGCGAGCACTGTGTCGTCCCGGCTCGCGAGGGAAGCTCCCTCGTCGCCTCCGGGATGGAGGGGGCGAAGTGAACCGGGCGGTGCGGCAAAAAAGTGAAGGGAAGGGAATCCAATCACGAGCAGGGGGACGGAGTGGTGCGGTAAAGACGTGAAGGGACGGCGAGGTTGGGGCAACCAATCGCACCCATATATGATGGGGAAAATTAGATCACTACCATCGAAAGATCTCAACTATAGAAAAATACCATCAAAAGTTTCTTCTATAGAAATCTAGCATCCAAAGCTTCCTCCGTTATTACAATCTACCATTCCTGTTAACTTGACGTCAAAAGGAGGTGAAAATGAACCGGCCATCGTCTCAGCCCAGGCCGTCGCGCTAGCTTTGCCGCCGGGTCTCTTTCTTCCCCTTCGCCATCGTCTTCCATGTTGCAACCGGGTGCACGCGCGTTGTCTTCCGCAACCAGCTCCATGCGATGCAACACGAGGGCAGCATGTCCCAGCCGGAGGCGCCGAGTTTGGTGCCCAGCGCGAGACCGCCATTGCACGCGTGGGCAACGACAAGCTATGTGTGGCACTGGGTCCTTCCCCATCGTTGTTGTCTTCCTCATTGCAACCGGGCCCACGCGGCACAACATGAGCGAATCAAGTCCTAGCTGGAGGCGGGCGGCGAGTGCGGTGGCCGGTGCAAAACGTGTGGCCTACCGCCGGCGCGACACGGCGAGCACCGTGGCTGGTGCTACCTGCTCCACACGGCGCAGCATGACCGCGACATTGTCCCAGCCGGAGAGTGCGACTGTGGTGGCCGGGCGCTCTCTGCAGTTGGTGCACGCTAGCTCGCCATAGGACTGTCGGGTCCGTAGCATACTGCGGCTTTCCCCGCACACGCGTACATGCCCAGCAGCCGGGTGGCCACATACGGTTCGCTGGAGAGCTGCCATTCGGGAGTGCGGGCGGAAGAGCGCCACGGCGAGGTCCAGCGGCGGACACACGGCGCATCGCTGGAGACCATTGAGGATAGGCCTGAAAAGTCGCCGCCGCTGCCGTCGTCGCCAAGGGGAGGAGCATCGCCGTTGTGGGGATGAGCGCAGCGCCCAGGTCCGAGACCTTCCTCACGTTGGGTGCGTTGGGCCAGCCATCGCTTTTGAGTCGCTTTTGAGTTGGATCCTTTTTTCCTCTCCAACTAACGGAAGTTAAACCGGAATGGTAGAAGGTCAGAACGGAGAAATCTTTCAATGGTACTTTTCTACACTTCAATCTTTCAATGGTAGTTTTCTAAAGACGGGATCTTTTAATGGTAGTGAGCTAATTTGCGAACCCTGGGATTTTTGGCGCCGCAAGAACTAGCAATCATGCATGCATGCATACAACTACTGGGGTGACTTCGAGAATCTCCAGATCTGCCGGCCGCCTAGTCCTTCTGGAGGTGTTCATAGGGATAGGGTTTTGCGCGCGCGTGTGTTCATAAAGGTGAGTGTGCGGCGCGTGTTAGTGTCTGGCGTTGTATTGTGTCATTCTCAAAAAAAAAAAAAAAAAAAAAAAAAGCCTGTCCCAGGTTGCTTTTTACTTTGTATGGTACCGCTGGAATAAAAAATTACTCTGCTGCATGCAGGCATGAATTTTGCGTAACACACACACCATTCAGATAAGCCAAGCGCACGCATATGTGTATGGTAATGACGGTGCCAGTGTTCAATCCATATGCGTTGGAGTGGATCGGAGTGTAATTAAACTAAGTTTGACTCCAATCCACTCCATCACATGTGCTTTCATGCAGATACATGTGCATCCCTAAACAAGTCCTTACGGTTTAATTTTTTGGCTGCTGCTATCCTTCTCTATCTCCCTTCTAGGTACTTCTCGGTGCACTTCGTGTCGCCGTGTTCGTCCACCTTGCTTTTCCTTGTCTTAGCAGCACCTCAGTCTGGATCTTCCCTGACTTGCTCTAATTGTAGCTACTTCTGCATCCAAGATCATAAAGGACCACAACAAAGGCCCTGAGGAGGAGAAGGGAACTCCTGCACGTGTGGCACACGGTGGCTAGTCACACCCTAGTCTGGATCTTCCCTCTAATTGTAGCTACTTCTGCATCGAAGATCATAAAGGACCACAACAAAGGCCTCGAGGAGGAGAAGGGAACTCTTGCACGTGTGGCACACGGTGGCTAGTCATCATTAACGCATTCCTCGCAATAGCTAGCTCATAAGCTAGCTCTTAATGTTGTTTTCATATTTTAATAGAAGAGAGATAAAAGCTAGCTTTTGATCAAGAGTTAGGCTCATACACGCATTCCAAGATCATGTGAGAATGTTATGTGGGCCTAATAATACTATTAGTCGTTACAAAGATCTGAAGAAGTTTGCTTAGCTAGCAACGGACTTCTATCATTGCGGGTGGCATTATCAGATCGCCTCATATGTATCGTGTTGTCTTGTTCGTGTTATCTCATATACACAGTCGTGTCGCCACACACACGGGCAGACATGTGCAAATTTCATAACGTGTTTCTTGGTCGCCGTCACTATACATGTATGCCGTGTTTCACGGCCTTGGGGTGTCATGGGCTCATGGCCCGTAGCCGTAGTGCACACACACATATGATGCACCTATGCATCCCTATTTTGAACTTGTGCACAGCTAGCGTTGCACCACATCAATCCACCATGACAGCGTTGCAACCTCGTTCTTTGACGCAAAGGTTCATTTTTGTTAGGAACAAATTAAAGCAGACATCACTAGATCTCCTGAATATATATTTACTCTCTACAAGGCGGCTAGAGTTCCGGGGCCTCTCGCGGTAGTCCACGGTAGTAAAATTATTTTCATCTTTTGGATCCAGCTTTTGACGGTGAGATTTGATTTGCTGCACCTGTTAACTTTTGTTTGGCTGTAATAAATTCTTACCTGCCTCTCTCATCCTCATTTGTACAGACAGGCTTAAAAAAAAAGCAAGCCAAGCCGCCAGCTCCTATCCACAAAATATTGCCTTCCCCTCCTCCTCCCGTCATGAAAAATGAAAAAGGACGACGGGGCAGCCGACCTCGATCTCCGCCGCCTTTGGCCGGGGCGGGCGCAGCGGGGACGGCCAGGCCGATGCGGTGGCCCGGCGCCTCCGGCTCCGGCTCCGCCTCCACCTCCCTCTCCGGCTCATCACTCCCGCTCCCTCAATCTCAGACGGCCGGGGCGGTCGGGCGCGGCTGGGAGGATACCGCCCGCCGGCGCCTCGCCTCCTCCTCCCTCTCCGGCTTCTCCATCCCCGCTTCCGTTCCTCCGTGTGATTAACTGTTCGCCCGCACGCGGCGGCGCCGGCGAGCAGCGCTGGTGGCCACGCACCGCCCGTCCATGCTCCCTCTACGTGTTCTCCTGCACGATGCTCGCACGGCTCCGTGGTAAATGCGTTCGTTTGCTGTTTTTTTCTCTCTCACACGCTTTCCCTCTCCCTCTTTACTCTATGCAGTGGATCTGCCATTTGCCGTGGTATGGCTTTGTGATCTGGAGGCAATGCAGCAGGCCAAGGTTAGTTTGACCCTAACCTGTTCTTCCTCTACTTTCCTCTTTTTCTTTTACCCATCCAGTTCGGCGTGGTTTCGTTTGGATCTTGAGACTTCCTACATATCTGAGGACATGACCGTGTCAATGGCATTTGTTTGGTTTTCTTAGTACACTGTAGTGCTTATAATTTTGTGCCACGTATATCGGAGGACATCACCATATGCCAATGGTTGATTCTTCCTTACTAAATTGGGGTGCTCATGATTTTGGTCATGTCCAATGACGAATACACTTTCCTCTTGCTGCTAGATTATTTTGAGGGAATAGGGTGGTGCTGTGATGAATACACAATATAAATGTTTAATGTTTGATGCAGTGATCATGGGCTACTGCTCCAAAATTTTCACCTCTTTCTTTTAATGCATAACTGAGGCAATGTTTATGAGCTACGGTGGAATTTTTTCCTTTAACATCTGTCTATGTTATGTGTTCGTAAAGGCAGTCATCATGAGGAATTTACTCTCTATAATGGGGCTAGGGTTCCCGGCCTCTGGGGCAGTCCACGGTAGCAAAATTATTTTCATCTTTTGGATCCAGCTCTGGATGGTAAGATCTGATTTATCGCACTGTTAACTTTTGTTTGCCTGTAATAAATGTTTTGCCTACTACTCCCATCTTCGTTTTTTGGCCTAATCTAATCATTGCCTTTGGTTTTGTGCCCATCCTTGCTTATGATCATTGCCTATGATGTTAATAGCACACAACCGTGCAATATGAGCTCCTTATTGCCCGTGAAGTGATACGTGATATTCTTCTTCTCGTTGTCTCTTATCATTGCTTATGAAGTCGATTGCACACACTTTTGGTTCTCGAGCACACGCCCTATTCCCAAAAATAGCATTGTCAGTCCCACTTTCTGCTTGTATTAGTTGGTTTTGGCTTTTTAGTGAATCAAGTGGAGGTTTCAACTTTTCAAAATAAATAATGATAGTGGAGGGTTTCCCAAAGGTGAAGTGAAATCATGGAATTAGAGGTATGTACTTCCAGCATGGAGATGTACAAAGTACATGCAGCCTTCTACTTTGTTAGGTTCTTCTCTTATTTCTCCTATTTATCCGTGGTCCAAACTATACCGAACCGCTTAGTAGACTGATTTTTTGGCCCATGTTGTTCAAGTGATGAGGCAATAGTGCCATTGTGCCTACCTACGGCAAATCAAATAATATAATTGTTCCTACCTATACAATAGAAAATGTGTACCAAGACATGTACCTAAATTTTGCTTTTCATTCTCTTATCAAAGGTTTTTAGCTTTTGCCACAACAGCCCTAAATAATTTGTGTTCTCATAATATTTCAATCTTATTGTTGTGACCGTTTAATATTTAACTAGCTACCTACAGTTCTTGCATCAGTAGCTTCTTTTTAGTTGAATAGAATTTCTCTAATGCTCTCTCCATTATTTAAGTCACTCTGGCTTTTCTGGGTACATGGCTTTTGCTATGCATCTAGACAATATATCTAGGTGCGTAGCAAAATCCACGTATCTAGAAAAGCCAAAACGGACTACATTTTTGAATGGAGGGAAGAAAATGAAGTTTTAGTGTCTTCTATGAATTGTGGTATAAATATCTGACTAACTCCTTTATTCAGGATTCTTGCATACCTTAAATTAGTTGGGCCCATACCCCTAGAAATTGGAAGGTCAAATCAGTTGCAAACTTTGTAAGTATGTTCTAAAATGTCTTTTCTTGACCTTTTCTTATTGGTATTCCCCTCATATCATTTGTTGGTACAACTAAAATGTGTCTTTTTTTTGCCATAGGTTACTGCAGGAGAGCAGCTTGTATGGTTCACTCACTCCTCGATCCGGGGAATTGTACCAGTTGCAACAGCTTGCAAGTGTCCGGCCGATTCTTGTCATTGTAGTTCACCCAACACATATTACTTTTAGGTGCTTGATTTCGCCCTATGACCTCTTTTTACCATGCCTGTTTTTTGAGTCTTTAACACCGTTGATTTCTTACAACTTTACCTTTTATAGGACCCCTTCCTGCACTGCTTCGGTTGCTTCAGCAAGGAATACCCAGTGTGCTCAATGCCACAATTTTAGCGCCATGGTGCTCTTTAGGTAAGATTAACCGGCCTTATGTTCACCCTCTATTTATGTCTTTAGGCTTCGTGTTCGTTTTTAAATCTGTGTCTTCGTGATACTTCTTCATAGGTATATCGTGGGCCTATTGTTAAAAAAGATTTTTTTTACTTGCCGCAGACCACAACTAATGTAGTATTAGCACACGGGCTGTTTTTTTGTTTTCATGGTTCACTTAATATGTGGTGCTTTTTTTGTGCTCGGATTGTGCTCTGGACTATTCAGAGTGTGAGCCAACTACACATGAATCTTCCTGTAGAATTAGATTACCACTCAGTGGCAAAGCTATCACTTTAAGCTTGTGACAAACTTTTTAGGTAGGGTTCGGGATATGCACAAAAACAATTTACATTATCCGCAAATCGTCGTTCATGTTTTTTCTGCCATTCCTTTATTTTTTAGACCAAATTCAATAAATAGTACTTTGTGAAAGTTGTCGTTGGTAATGCCCCTGTGTGTCTCATGCATTCCTATTGAATTATTGTGCTAAAAAAAATGATTTAGGTGCATTGGTTCATCTCGCACAAGGTTAGCGCTAAAAATATTTCATTCATTTTTTTTCGTGATTTATAGGGTTATTTGGATCTGTACCATTGCAATTTTTAAAATTAGTGAGGACCCCTACATGATATTTTGCTATACAGGAAATCTAATTTCCAAAGTGATCCGGACATTGGCTTCATCAAGGTATCCATATTTGTGCAAAAGTAGAGACTCAATATTGATATTAATTTGCCTAGATCAGTTCAAGTAACTTGGAACCCTAACAACCTAAACCTTGGATGGATATCAAAGGATAGTATTGGGGAATTTGAGTGCCTCCTGATTGCTGCTGTTATTACATTTCTTCAGCATGTCAGAATTTAGTGTTTAGGAAGATTTATGGTTTCATTCATCTAATGTTGCATCCTGCTATTCCAGCAAGATATGACTTACATACCAAAGCATAGTGATCAGGGGTTTTATAAAAAAATGGACCTTCTGCCAAAAAACTGGTGTTGGTGACTGTTGGAAACAACACACAATCTTTATAATTTCAGTGATGTTGTTCAGTTGATCACGGTTGGAGAAAAATGTTAAATAATTTATTTTTCAATTTATTTCCTTAACATTGAAGTGAAGAACTCACAACATGACTTCAGGTTCTGGTTCATGACACTGCAAAAATAATGACATTGTTCAAATATGTTTAGGAACACATTCTTTTTTTAAAAAAAGAAATTGGTTATCTATGATTAGCAGTCGTTTTCTATGATTATCCGCGAAAGGGTTATCTATATGATCATCATCATTGATCTTCCTTCATTCTTTGTAGTTTTAATTTGACTTTATCAAGCATGGTCACTTTCAAGAACCGTGTGGCAAAAACTTTTTTTTTTTGTGGAAGAGATAGTTACAATACTCTTTTGAATACCGATATGAGTAGGGCCTATTTTGTGGACTATTTTATGCCTTTGTGGCACCACCAATTTTGAATAATACTCGACAAAAACATATGCATGTCGTATTTCGGGTGGCCAGGTGGTTGATTTTACAAGGTTCCATGGCCAAATTCTTCGCCAGCCCAAACTATATGCATTAGGCCGACTTGGCGGGTAATAATCATCCCATGATCACGTTCTCTGTCTCTTCCCTACTTGCATATTTTATTGACTAAAGTATCGATCGCATAGGTTGGGAATGCACTATTATTTCAGTCAAGGTGAAAACGCACTAGACAACTTTTTTTGCTACGCACTATATCCTTCTCCCGTAGGTTGCTGGTAATAGATATCACACAAACGAAGATTATCTTGCGCTGTCCTTTGCATCTACAATCACTTTTAAAAAGAGAATACAGCTTATATATATTATATAAGTCCTGTCTTATGCAGATAGTGACCACAAAAGCCCGTAAAAAGGACTTTTGCCAAAGACATGTACTTATGGATTTCTTGTCCTTGCTTAGTGTCGACTGTTCTACTACCGATGATGCCCAACTGTATTTTTTGAGAAAAGATGCTCGGCCAGACAGAGCCCAAGGTAAATGGATCGGTAAGAAAAGATGCGAGGATCAAACCAAGCTTGCGGATCTGTGATTTCATTTGTAACTTCCAGCAAAGAGCTAATCGGTCATTGTTTCAAAGTAATTGCTTTTTCGGTGCTATGATATCTTACATTAAGATATGCATGCGGACTTATCCTGTAATATGATCACCAATTCCCTTAGCTATAGATCAAGCAAACTGTGATTTTGTTTTTCGCTCTTACATGCATTACCAAAGATATTACTTACTTACGTGCTACTTTTTCCTTTATGCCTGTGTGATTATAGATTGATTCCGAAAGTGGCACAAGAACCCGCAAGTGCTTGCCTCTTACACATGTGCCCGCAGCTTTTAGTGAGAGCCGTGTGCTACACAAAAAGAACAAAAACCCATAGGCCTCAATGCATTTCAGCTGCTCTCATGGTTTGCAGGCCTAAATCTTATCTTGGAAAGGCCAGCATGACACAACTCTGCTATAAATGCAGTTGTACATGAAACTAAATAGAAACCATCCCATCTTTGAGACATCCAATTTAGCTTTGACGAAACTTCAGCTGCAATTGTACGGAGACTCCACGGCCCTAAAGCGATCCAAGATAGTGTTTTAGTTTTAGATATCCACACTCAATTATAAGATTTCAGTTTAGGGTTTCCATCAAATTTCAGCTATCGACACTTTAACATGAGGGCTGCATCTTCTTTATTGAAAAAGTCGAATTTGCATCTTATTTTTTAATGGAGTTCCAGTACCACTCTACCCATTAGTCTGTGTGTTTAATAACATACACGCCTTAAAACTAATTTATATGATTCTACGTGCTGTTGTGTGCATTATTAAAATGTATGGATCAATTTCTCCGTGGTACAAGATCATGAAGATTTATACTATCTACCAGGCCTTACCAAGTAGCGAGAAACTAATGTGGGGTCAATATCCGGGTGAAAACCGAAAATGAAGAGACAACATAGTGTATGGGCATCATCCTTCAAAAATCAATAGGCACCACTCTGTATGGAAAGCTATTGGAAAGCAAACGCTCTCGTGTTTCGGTGCCGTTGTGCCATTGATGGACCTGTCTCCTAATGTACCTAGGTTTACAAAGTGTAGCTCAAGAAGTTTTCCTCAACTATGCTACCTCCTATTGGAAGGTTGGAGACAAAGTTACATGTTTTGCCCAAGTAAATGTAATTCACAATTTGGATAAAGTTCTTTTACATATACATTGTATGGATGCACATCCCTATAACTACACCAACACATCTATTCACATACTTTAAGGATGAGCTGAACTCTCTCTACAGCATCAATGGACATACCGTCCAAATTATGATCCGCGCGCAAAGGCGCGCGCTTTCTACTAGTATTTGTACATGAGTGGTCCTAATGCGTCTCTATCGTGACATTATGCCAGATATATGTTTTCTGAGCGAGGTACTCCGTATATATAATGGTTTGTGGCAGCGGTAGGTGTAAAGCAGCTAGATGCACATGAGCCAAGGGCATCGGAGAAGATTACCAAGACCGCTGCACAAGCGCTGGCAAAGACGGGACACGATGGAAATGGCGACACGCAGCCACGACCACGAGACGGCGTGCTTGCAGGGCCAAGAAGGAGAAAGGGAAAGGGAAAGGGAAAGGGGCGGGAGAAACCAGCGGTGGCGGTGCCATGGCCGGCTGCGGCGTTTGCGGCACTCTCCCTTGTCGTGGTCACGCGCACATTTCGCTCCATTAAGCGGGCGCGGCGGTGTTTCGCCCGTCGCGGCACCACTAATAACGAAATGATTTTTGCGAGCATTTGTAAAATCTTTTCCGTGGCGGGCACTTTTTTGCCGTCACGGAAAATACCCCGCCCGCGTCTAGCTTTTTTTACGTGGCGGGCGTTTTTACAATCACGGGAAAGATTTTTACGTGGCGGGCACCTTAACACGCACGCCACGCAAAATAAAATCTTTTGCGTGGCGGGCGTGTTAAGGTGCCCGCCACGCAAAATACATTAATCGTGGCGGCCATCCTATTTGGCCCGTCCGCGGATGAGCAGAGGCCCAAATGGCCCGGGGCGAGGCCCAATAACCATGGTTCATATAAATGGGCGACTTAGGTTTTCTCCACTCCCTCACTCGCGCAGCCCCCTGCGCGCTCGCCTGCGCCGCGACACCGCTCTCCCACCGGACCGCCGCCATTCCTCCGAATCCGAGGCGAGGGAGTAGGTCCGCCACCGGCCGGTGGCGCCGCCTCGGCGTCCTGGGCGTGCCTCCTCGTCCTCTCTTCCCCTCGCGGCGTTGCCTCTCGGCGGTGGCGACGCGGCGCCGGGCGGCAGCGGAGCCCGCGGGCGCGCCGCGACGAGTCTCGTCTTCCACCACGCACGGCGCTGGCGGGAGCGGGGCCGCGGCCTTCGGCGACGTGGCGATTGCAGGCCCGCCGCCGCCTGGCGGGCGTCAACGGCGGCGGCGCGGCCGGTGATCCACGACGCCATGAATCGGTACGCCCCTCTCTAAGATCCGGCGCCGGCATTTTTTCCATCCCTAACCCTAGCTCCCGCAGATCCACACGGGCGGAGGTGACGAGGAGGCGGGGCGCGCGGACCCACGCGGGCGGAGGTGGCGGCGCTGGGGGTCCGTGCAAGGTGGATCGACAATGGCGCGACCACGGTGGAAGGCACCCGGCGGTCCGAGAGGACGAGGGGGCGGCTGGATCCGGGCCGGCGGCGCTCCAACCACTGGGATGGGCTCGGGCGGGCCCGTGGACGGCTCGGCGGCCTGCTCGTGTTTTTTATTTTTTCATTTTTGGCCGTGACGGGCATTGTAATACGCCCGCCACGGGATGATTCATTAAGCATGGCGGACAACGAGCCCGCCACGGTTAATCGGCGATTAACCGTGACCTTTCATTAGTGACGGGCCCTTATGCCCGCCACGTAAAACGAAAATCGCCCGCCACGCAAAATCTTTTATGTACTAGTGCACATGGCGGCCAAGGTTACGAAGGGACCCCGCTAGGAGTGGATCCACCGAGGCCTCATCCATAACGCGTTCACTCTTTTATTTTTCTCTGACACGAAATGCTTGCGAGCTAGAGACACTCAAGGGCACTTTCGTCCTTTTTGCATTTCAAGAAGTGAAAACCCTAATAGACCTGAGGGAGGGCCATAGAGCCAAACAAACTTGGTTTGAGGGCCATGGAGATAAGTTTGGGAAAAAAGGTCATACAGATAAGAGGCGGTTTTATAGGGTCATATAGACATTTCTCACTTCTCTCAAACAACAAACAAGAAGGCGGCATGGGCTAGGAGGAGGTTGGGGAGCGCGCTGTTAAAGGCCACCAAGCCGTGTTTCCATCCGTAGCCAATGAATGTTTCAGATCTCACAAAGTGACCAAATTTGGAAAGACACTAAAGAGGGGAAAAAATTTGATACAGATGGTCCTCGCCAAAATATGGTGCACCTGAGAAACTTATGACATCTGATTTACCATGCGTGCATTTAAAATGGTATGATGGCCCATATATCAGTTAAACAATTAATCCGCACCCACATGTCCCTGGTATCTCCCCCTATGTTGAAGGTGTTTTTTAACATACTAATAGCTATATACTTCATTTTTAGAAAATGATTTAGTTGTTCTCTTGGAGGTGTTCTTACGTTATTAGCATATGACACGGCATGGAGTTGCTTTTTGTAGGAGAGTGGTCCCCATGGTATTTGGCAAGATAGAGCTTCCCGAGGGGAGATGGCTGAAATAGTGGTGGCCATTCAAAAAGAAATGGTAATAGAGGACTGTTGGAGCAAGAAAAATAAAGTATACTTATCTCAATATGACAGTTTTATAGGGATAGGGAGAGATATTTAGGTGCATGAGATAGATGCTCTTAGGGCAGTCCCAATAGAAGAAACTGACACGTTTTCCATAGCAAAAGAAATCACCTATAGAAATCATTCTTCACAGTGGTAGTTTCTTCGAGTAATAATTATTTTCTCTTTCTCTCTTCCAATTCCACCAATGGGAAGAGTTGCATTAACCCCATAGAAACTAGTGGTTTCTCTCCAATGGCAAATTAATGGTTTCTTGTGCATTGGGCCAAAAAGTAGACATGGTTTCTCCATGAAGAAACCATTTCTATGATTTTTGCTCTCTTTCCTCATTAATTAGGCTGCCACATCATCATTTTGCTTAGTTGGCAAGCCATTTAATAGAGATAGAAACTACCATTAATACACCATTGGGAGTGCCCTTAGAAACTAAACGACCCTCAAGACATTAAAAGTTGCATATGGTTCCTATATATTATTTCACTAAGTAGACCGAGGTTGTTCCTTTGAACAAATATGGACACACAAGAGGTGATTGAGTTAATAGGGTTTGGTGTATACGGTGATGTTCCTCCAGCGACTCCATGAGCGGCGACACGTCGCGGTGCTGCATATACACCCCGAACTTGAAGTAGTGCAACGCGGTGGGCGTTACGTTGGCGGCCAGCCTCGCACGCCGTCGACGTACACGGCGACCGTGGGACGCGCCGACGTCGTGCACCACGTTGAGGCGGAACCACCGGTCGTAGATGCCGTCCTCCACCGCCGCCGCTGTAGTACCGCAGCGTGCCGTTGTAGACGTGCAGCATCATCGCCGAGGCTTTGGCGCCGGCGTCCTCGTTGTGGATCTGCATCACCGACACGCCGGAGGTTCCGCCGGCACGTAGCCGTAGCCCTCGAACTCCCCACACCCCCCGACGAGTAGTCGTGGCCCTGCGTGCAAGAACACACGTATGTATGTATGTATGCATCGACCATGGAGATTCAAGAAGGAACTCATGGTTGTTGTTTGTGTGCTTACGGTGAGGCGGACTTCGGTGCGGGGATTGGTGCCGGTGACGGTGTTGAAGGGCTTGTCGCCGGCGTAGACCAAGAAGGTGCGCACGCCGGTGACGTTGTCGTAGCTGTACCGTTGGTTCTCCGCCACGTCGTAGGGGCTCTGCACCACGAAGTTGCCCTCCGGGAGCTCCACCTGGACGAACCCGGCGGTGAGGTTGCTGCTGCAGCTGCAGCCATCGATGGCCGAGGCGGAGGACGCCAAGGCGAGGACCACGGAGAGAACTAGTAGCACGAGCTCCATGCGCGTGGCTTCTTCGCCACTGTCGAGAGCTCGGTGGAAGTAGGAGGCTGCCGTGATCGATGAGAGGACGCTGTGAGATTGGTCGATGCAATACAAGTTCGTGCATTGTTATATGTGGGATTGTTATCGGTGGTATGATTTTCCTAGAAGGGGCTTTGTCACCTTGTGTTGTTGGCACTTGCTTTCATGCCGGCCTCCAGCAAAATCGATTGGGTGTTTGTTTCGATATCGTCAATTCAATGGCTTCATGGTGCCCTGCCCCCATATTATTGTCAATTTGCAACGATGGCCAAAGAGAAAATGGTTGGCAACCATTGATTTTGTGTTGAAAGATTCAGACGTTGTAGCCGGCTCTATAGAAGAATGGCACGTCCCTCACACCGCAAGCGGACGGCCTCACGGAGCGGCGTCACCACATCTAGTGATTGGTCGTTCAATGTTTGAAAATAGACAAGTATCAGAATAGGTAGGACAAGCTATACATTGCTGTATTCCCAGTCATTTAAAGGAAATTCTCCACAATACAATTAGATGTAACAAAACAATTTCTTTGGAGCTCGCATTTCACTCTGAAAGCACCTATGAAACGCGAGAGACACCGACAGGTCTTTGACCGGAGAAACACTGGATTCAAACTTAGTGTTTGTTCTCTGCAGTCATGCATCAGTGATGTGGTACATATCTTCATTGAAATAACAACGAGAAACCAAGTCTTCATTCAGATATACAAGCAATTGCGCAAAAGGTTGGTACCGAGAACGTCTTGCTACATCCTTTGCCCTGCTTCATAGACTGCTGATGTCAAAACCCTTCTCAGTAAACAATGCAAATGGCACAAAAAATAATCAGGTGATATACAAATCTAAGAAATGGAAAGTATGTGTTTCTTTTCGGATTTAAACTTGACAGATCTATAGGGAAATTTTATTCCTTAATCCTTATTAATCTGAAATTACTCAATGTCAATAGATCATCTTCTTTTTAGCTCAAAGTAATGTTAAAATTATTAAAAGGCAAAGAGCAAGTAGAAGATTTTAATCCCACTCCAGCTTGTAGTCCCTCGGTTCTTAAATGTTCAACATTGTTGAATTTGGACATGACACCTGACCATTCATCTTACTTAAAAATACTATGAAGTACTCCATTCCAAATTATAAGTCGCTTCGACTTTTTTGGTTCATCCATTTTACTATCTAATTATGATATGGAGTATTATTATATCAAGATACATAGCAAAATGGATATACCAAAAAAGTCAAAACGACTTGTAATTCGAAACAGAGGGAGTACAATTTATGTTGGTGTGACTTTTTTATCATCCAATGTACTTTAAGCATAACTTATAGTTTTGCATATTTGCACAACGGTGCTATAAATAAGACGAACGGTCATTGTTGTCCAAAGGTCTACAGTGTTAAATATCAAAAAAAAAAAAATCTAGGCAATGTAACTAGTCTAGATATATGTTTCAGTGGTGAATAATCATGCAACACAAACCACGGCACCGCTGCTGCCTTTCTCAATAACTTTTGTGTATTAGTGACATCAACTGTAGTTAACAGGTCCACTGATATAACTATTAGACTGAAAGTAATTCATTGGCAGGTACGCATCAGGTAACCAATAGGGACAATGGTCATCCAGCCCCTGTCCTGGGAGTTCAATTGTGATTTTGCAACACCCCCTTCCCTCTTAACTGTGATTTGGCCTCAACTTTTTGAGTTGAAGCCATCGTTTGGCCTTGTTTTGGAAGTCTGTGAGATGAAAATGGAATGGAGAAAATAAACAAAAGGAAAAACATTTGGAAAATAGGAAAAAGACCAAACTACCCTCCTTGCGTCTTATGCAATCATTCCCGGCCAGGGCTCCAATCTCCACACAAGGCCTCCTCTGGCGAATCAGGCCCGGGGGAACCCGACGGCGGGGAGAAATCAAGGGCAGCAGCGGGCGGCTTGCTCATGGCGAGGAACTCAATGCCCTGTAGTATGACGTCCTGCTCGCAATCCTGCGAAAGGCAGTGCACTTGTGGTCACAGAAACGGCGGCACACAACTTGCAGCGTGTCGGGCCAGGCAAGCGGTCAGCACAGCTGAGCAGGTGTGGGGGGATACCGCAACCAGGCACGCACATAATCCCCTGGCCGGGCACTTAGGCAAGCCCAAGGCTGGCTGCGCACGCGTGGGCGCGAGTAGCCGGCTAGCACGCACGACGCTGCGACCCACGGCTGGCCAAGTGCATGCGAGGAGCCATGGCAGGCAAGCGTAGCGGATGGACGCAGCACGGCAGAGCGGCCGGATGGCGGTGTGGAATGAGGTAGGCGATGAGTGAGCGCGATGGCCATGACTGGAAGCCATTAACCGAGATGGGCAATGAGCGAACACAGGCGATGAGGCGACAACGGCAGGATCAGCAAGCACTTGGCCGTGGTGGACTGCGTACAAGCTCGGGAACATTTGGGTTGGAGGTTGAAGACAGAGCGGACAGGTGGGGCCCGCATGTTGGTGAGATATGTGAGAAAGAGGGAAGAGGCATTTTTTTCTATTTATACTACCATTTGACACCGTTAAGTGCTTCTAACGGAATAGGGGTAAACTATTCTTTTGGTTCAAAAAGGTAGGGGCAAAATCACAAAAATGTAAAAGAAAAAACGGGAAAATTACAATAACTGTTCCAAGTGAAGGTAGGAACATGATTGCGTCAAACCAATATGTATTATAGTAGAAGCAACCCATACTTGAGAAGTAGGCAGACAAAATGACAGTGGGGCTCTGATTACCTAAAATTCGATTCTTCAAACGTGACTCTACCAAACATTAATTAGGAGCAGCAAGCATGTCATAGAAGAAAATAAGGTTTAGTTACCTTCAGTGCGTCACGACACAGCATGTCATAATGAGATGTCATAATAATCACTAAAATCAGTGATGCTCCAGCCCAGATCAGAACCTAGTTTAAAATAGGAAAGGAAAAGATAAATTAGTCATGGACAATCAAAATATAAACTAGCACGCAAAATATTTTACCAGATGCTCGAAGCCAATCCTGCACGCATATGACTGCCTCAATTGTCTCTGTGGACAATCTGCTGTGAGAGTCACTGATAGTTTCTCTTTTTGTGCTGAAAGCCCACTTCTTTGCAACTGTAGACACAGGCATTGCCAGCACATCCCTTGCTATACGAGCAAGGTTAGGATACATGGGAGAGTAAACCTTCCACCAATTTAATATATCAAAGTCCTCACGTTCATGAATTGGGCTCTCATTCAAGTATCTATCTAGTTCAGTCAACACTTGACTATTTTTTTACTGAGATACTCATACCAATCAGCCAATGGATTATCTGTCAAATCCATCTCCAGGTCACTTTCCTCTTCTGTGGAATCAACACTACAATCATCCAACTCAGGAGAGTATTCATCAACCAGTCCTCTTAATACCTTTTGCACGCTCTCAAGACGTATGCCTGCTTCAGCACCAAAGGATTGCTTCAGACGAAACTCAATGAACATGTACTTGAACCTTGGATCAAAAATGACAGGGATGGACAGGGATACATATGACTCTATCCAATATTTGTTGAACTTCCTTTTTATTCCTTTTAACATCTTTTGAGCATCATTATCCACTTCAAAAGCATCTCCATCCAAGACCAACTTGATTTTCCATATCTCATGAAAATAGAGATTTGAGGTGTAAGATGAGGAGTAAGAAATTATCGTAGTGGCCTCATAGCACATCTTTAACAATCTAAATACTACTGCCACTCTCTCCCACTCCTCAAAAGAGGGTGCATATGTGTAATTTTTATCATGCAGTGCCAATGAGTCAAATGCCCTTTTTGCACTCCAAAGCCCCCTCAAGCAACCAATATGTTGACTTCCAATCAGTGGGAATATCCAAAGAGGGCCAGTATTCACATGATATGCCATCTTGTGCAATAATCTCCTTAACTTTTTGCTTTTGGGATTGCGATGATTGGATATAATTGACACTCTTACGAATCTTGTCCACAGTTGAATCAATAAGCTTTAACCCATCATTGACAATGTCATTTATTAAGTGTATGGCACAATGATTGCGCAATAACTTTCCTTCCACAGGTAGAACTTTCTTGTGCACCAAATTGTGCTTCAGCATGTCAACCATTATGTCATTAGCTGCAGAATCAGATAGTGTAATCGCAAATATCTTTCCTTCTATATTCCAATCCTGAATGTATTTGAGAATAGCATTGAAAACTTCTACACCATTATGTGGCAGCTCTACAGCAAAGAACTTTATTATCCTCTTTTGCACTTTCCAATCACTGTCGATGTTAAGTGGCATCTGAGACACATATGTCCCATAGTTTCACTTGAGACCAATGTATCAGCACTCAATGAAATCTTACAATCTGCACTATTCAAAACCTCCAGAAGGATTGGCTTCTGCTCTTCAAATTTTTAATGCAGTCATTCCAAACCATTTTATAATCTAGGACGAATCCTGTCAACCAGCAAAAGAAGTTAGATCTCGACTTGATCTTTTTACTATTTAGTATAGCAATCACTAAGGATATGGAGCTGTTGCCATACCTAGAATTTCCACACACAAAAAGTAAACATCTGAAATTCTTAAATAATGTAATAAGAATATGTAGCACAACCATACACCAAGTAGAAAAAGGTCATTGTTCATATAACTGAGGAAATGAAACAGCAAGTTAAAAAAATCAGTTGAGTACCTACTGTTGAAGCAGCGTGATTCAACAGTCTGATAATTTGTATAGAACAAAGCCACATGATAAATCTGAAGATTTTTTTTTGTGTGTTCTAGTTATTCATTAAGACAGTGAAAGAATATGTCAGTACCACTATGACTACATTTTCAGAAATAAGCCACTACAAAACGTTTAAGCATGAAGCACTCATAGTGTGGAGCATATGCAAAGTTGCGAACATGAATGGACAGAAGGGCAAAATGTTTACATCTATTTTCATCATTCATTGTATAAACTTTTGTCTATTCTCATAATAGATTAATTCTGCTGCGATAGAATAAATTTGTTGATGACCCACAGCTTAGGAATAACAATGAACACAACATTAAGTTCATCCATTCAACAAAGAGAGTAGATAAATGAAAACTAGTTTTAAGGGGGTAACCAGCAACCATGTGCTGAAAATTATTGGATCAGGGACAACAATATACCTTTATTTGCATAGAAACTTCTGTACGGATGATAGGCACAAGTGGTGATTGTTAGTGTATATGTGTAGGCCCATGAGGCTAGGCCCATGAGGCCCATGTACAGAACTATATTGCCCCACCCTTTCTAGGGTTTGGAGGAATACACGAGTTCATTCCCCTCTCTAACATGGTATCGACCCTAGGTTCCTCTCTCCTCCCGATCCCGATCCCCTTCCTCCCGCCGCCGGCACTCCCATGGCCGGTGGCCGCCGGCGCCGCCCTTCCCGACGCGACCGCCCTCTCCCTTCCCTCCTCTCCTACGGGGCCGCAGGTGCCGGGCGGCTTTGGGCGCGGCGTCCTCGCGCGGCCCCGGCGCGGGTGTGCGGCGCGCCCGCTGTTCGGCCGCGGGCGGCCGCAGCGCGGCGGCCACGCGCTGGCGCGACCGCGCGCGGGCTCGAGCCCGCGCGGCGCGACCCGATCAGCGGGCGCCGCCACGCTGGCGCGACCGGGCGTGGGCGCGACCCGGCCGCGGGCGGAGCCACACGCCAAGCGGCGTCCACGGGCGCGGGCGCGACCTGCGCGCACCGCCGAGGAGCTCTCGCCGCCGTCCTCCTAGGCCTTTGGCGCCCATCCACCGCCGATCCATCTCTCGCCGGCTCGGGTCCCCTCCTCCTCGCCGCCCCGCTGGACCTTGTCGCGGGTGCCGGGGAGCGTGGGCGCGGGCTGGACCTGTTGCGGGGCGCGGCACGGGGCAGCCGTTGCCGCCGCCGCCGCTGCCGGCTGCCGCCACGAGGCCACCGCAGGGGCGCCGCCGCTGCGGCCGCCGCCGCACCTCTGCCGTCCCCGGTGCGGTGGTCGCCTCGCGGTGCGGCTCTTGGCCACCTGTGAGCTCCTCTAGCTCTTCCGACCAGCGGTGCACACGCCCCGGTGCTGGTGTAGGTCGTCGGGGTGGCCTCACTCCGCCTCACCCTCTCGCCATGCCGGGCCGCCCGCCACCGCCGCCGAGGGCGCGGGCCTGGCAGCACCTGGCGCGAGCACGGCCATACCCACAGCGGCGGGCACCCCGGACACTGCGGTGACCTTGCCGTGACTCGCCTGGCCGCTCTTGGCGGCCAGCGGCTATCCTCGGCGAGGCTCCGCACCTGCTTCGGGAGGTACGCCTGGCCATCGCCGGCAACCCATGGCGTGGGCGCTCCGATGGGCGGGGCCTCATTCCGCTTCGGCCCGGTCGCCATGGTCATTGGCGGCCCTTACTCGTCGTGCCCTGCTGCCCTTCCCTGCTCCGCCCGGGCCCGACTCCGCCCCGGCACGGGGGTGGAGTCCGGCGATATGGCGCAATCCTTGGCGCCATGGGGGTTGCACCACATGCGCACCGAGTGGATCGCCCGACTCGGGGGCTTCCTTCCACACTACCCCCCATGCCGGCATCCTCTCTTCTCTTCGCCCTCCTCACCCCTTCCCGTCCCTCATCGATCATGGTTGGGAATGGGTCTTGTCTTCTGTCACCTCCGTGGGTTACGCCAATGGTCTTTTTCATCTTCCTTCGTCCTTGTTTCTCCTCGGATCGTCCATAACCTTCTTTCCATCCGCCCGTTTCTTTGCCGACAACTCTTGTTACATTTTGAGTTCGACCCTACCGGTCTCACGGTGAAGGATTCCGCCTACGGGCGGCCACCCTCCTCATTTGTGGCGGCTCGGGAGACCCTTTACTCCCCTTCGCCTTCTGCTTCCGCTATACCGCCTTCCACTTCAGCCTGCCCTTGCCACTACTCCCTCTTCCTCTACACGGCGCACCGTCGGCTCGGTCACCCTGGCCGCGACGCTTTGGCTCGCCTCAGTCGTAGTGCCCACCTCCCTTGCACTCGGGCTCCTGATGAGCATCTCTGCCATGCGTGCCAGTTGGGTCGCCATGTGCGCCTTCCTTTTCCTACTTCTTCTTCGCGTGCGGCGCATGCCTTGCTCTTCTTCACCGTGATTTGTGGACTTCTCCTATTCCTAGCATTTCCGGCTATAAGTATTATCCGGTCCTCCTCGATGACTTCTCTCACTACTCTTGGACTTTCCCTTTTTGGCGCCAAGTCCGAGACTTTTCCCCACTCTCCTCCACTTCTTTGCACGGGTGTCCACTCAGTTCGGCCTCACCATCAAGGCCGTCCAGTGTGACAACGGGCGTGAGTTTGATAACAACACCTCCCGCTCCTTCTTTCTCGCTCATGGTGTTCAGCTCCGCATGTCTTGTCCGTACACCTCCTCCCAGAACGGCAAGGCTGAGCGGATGATTCGCACCACGAACGATGTTATGCGCACTCTCCTTCTCCAGGCCTCGCCCCCTACGGACGGGAGAGCCTCCACACCGCCACCTACCTGCTCAACCGGCTTCCTTCCACGGCCTCTCCTGCTCCCACTCCACACCACGCCCTCTTCGGTACACCTCCTCGCTATGATCACCTCCGTGTCTTCGGTTGTGCTTGTTACCCTAACCTCGCCGCCACTACTCCTCACAAGTTGGCGCCTCGCTCGACACGGTGTGTGTTTCTCGGCTACTCCCCTGATCATAAGGGGTACCGTTGCTACGACCTCACTTCTCGTCGGGTGCTTATTTCCCGGCACGTCGTCTTCGACGAGTCGGATTTCCCGTACTCTACCTCTTCCACGCCTTCCCCTGATCCTGAGTTGGAGTCCCTGTTTCTCGACCGCGGTTCGGCCACCCGGCCCGTTCGGCCTTTCTCCACGGTACTCGGGCTGCCCCCGCTGCGCCCCAGCGGCCCCGGCGCCACTCGCTGCCCACGTGCGGCCCGGCCCCTCGCTGTACCACGCGGCCCCGCGCCCCCGTGCCCGCGCGGCCCGGGCCACTCGGCTGCGCCACGCGCGCGGTGGAGTTGCGCCACGCGGCGGCCCCGGTGCCCCGCTGCGCTGACCACGCCGCGCGGCGCGAGCCTCGCGTCATTCCTGTTCGCGAGGCGGGACCCGGCGTGGCAGCGACGCGGTGTATGCGCCGTCGCTGACCCGGCGGCGGGTGCCTCGGACCGGCTCCGGCCTCCACCACCGCCCCCACCTCCTCCACCACGGCAGTCCGTGGTTACCCTCGCTGTCTACCACCCGCGAGATCCTTGAGACCCCCGTCACACTCACTCCGATGGTGACTCGCCATGCGGCGGGGGTTCTCATCCCTGCGGCCCTCTCCGCCACCGCGGCTTGATCCGCCGGTCTCTCCGATTCCTTCCCTCATCCGCGTTGCATTGGCGGATCCTAGCTGGCGTAGCGATGGAAGAGGAGTACGGGGCTCTTCTAGCCAACCAGACGTGGGACCTTGTGCCGCGTCCGTATGGTGGCAATGTGGTCTCTGGCAAGTGGATCTGGACGCACAAGCGTCGGGCTGACGGCAGTCTGGAGCGCTACAAGGCTCATTTGGGTCCTCGAGGCTTCACCCGGCGCCCGGGGTTGATTATGATGAGACCTTGGTCCGGTGGTCAAGCACGCATTTCTGATGCGCCTGATCCTCTCACTTGCCCTATCTCGCTCTTGGCAAGTGCATCGCCTAGATGTCAAGAATGCATTCCTCCATGGCACCTTGTGCGAGACAAGTATCTGCGGTCGGCCGGCGGGATTTGTCGATCCCGGTCGGCGATCCGGTTTGCCGGCTCAACAAGTCACTATATGGTCCGAGCGGGCTCCTCGTGCTTGGTACTCCCGGTTTGCCACCTACCTTCTCACTTTGGGGTTCAGAGAGGCCAAGTCAGACACATCTTTATTTGTCTATCGCCATGGAGCTGAGACTGCTTACCTGCTACTCTATGTTGATGACATTGTCCTCACCGCCTCCATCCGCGGATTTGCCGGCGTGTCATATCGGCTTTGCGGCGGGGAGTTTGCCATGAAGGATCTCGGTCCACTTCACCACTTCCCGGGGTCCTTTGTGGAGACTCGCCCTTCGGGGTTGTTCCGCACCGGCGGCGGTATGCTCTGGACATTCGGCGGCCGACATGACATCGTGTCACCCCCCGTGCTACTCCGGTAGATACTCGGGGCGAAGCTCTCTGGCGATGCAGCGATCCCGTGGCGGATCCGGCGCTTCCGGGAGTTTGGCCGGTGCTTTGCGACCTCACCTTCACCGGGCGACATCGCGTCGACGCAGATTCGCCAGATCCGTCTTCACATGCATGATCCACGGGCACCACATCTTGCTCGCGATGAAGCGCCTTCTCCGCTATGTTCGTGGCACTTTATTGACTATGGCCCGATGCTCCACCGGTCTCCCTCCATCGAGCTCGTCGTCTACACCGACGCCGACCGGGCGGGTTGTCCCGACACTCGCCGCTCTACCCGGATCACGCCGTCTTCCTTGGTGGCAACCTTGTCTCTGATCGTCCAAGCGGCGGCCGGTTTGTCTCCGTTCGGTCCGAGGCGGAGTCAGGGCTGTTGCTAACGGTGTGGCGGAGGTCTCCTTCGTCGGCTCTTGGGCGAGCTTCCACGACCCCACGACAAAGACCACACTTGTTCATTGTGACAATGTCACGCCGTCTACCTCTCCACCAACCCCGTTCGGAAGATCACGGACGAAGCATGTGGAGATCGACTTGCACTTTGTCCGCGACTTGGTGGCCATCGCGTCGGGTGCTCCATGTACCGACCACCTCCCGGTTGACATCTTCACCAAGGGTCGCCCTCATCGACCTTCTCCGAGTTCGATCCGGCCCTCAACGTCGCCGGTGGCTAGTTGTGGCTGCGGGGGCCCTGTGTGTGTTGCTTTCTTTCATGTCGATCTTGATCTCGGCTGCGCCGGAAGTTCGGGCTAGCGGGGGAGTGTTAGTGTATATGTGTAGGCCCATGAGGCTAGGCCCATGAGGCCTACAAAGAACTATATTGTGCCCTTCCACAGGGTTTGGAGGAATACACAGAGTTCATTCCCTCTCTAACAGTGATAAAATCCCTTTTGCCAAGGTTTCTGAACTTCATTGACTCAAGTTGGACCATGAAGCAACCAATGTCTGTCCTAAGAAAGATCGTGTTATCATCTTCGTCGTACCCGTGTATTATCACGTGCCCTCTCTCGCTCCTAGACAACCCAGTAATCTCTTCCAGCTTAACAGTCTTCCGCTGTACCCATTCGCCCACACCATCAGAATCTACCTTCCTGTCCCACAGGTCCAGTGTTAAGTCTGTTGAAATGGCGAGGCCAACATCGCCATCCTCCGGCAGTATGATATGATAGTTGTAACTGCACGAATTATTATGCCAATCCCATGGAACCTCAATCACAGATAGGCTCTGCCTACCCAGATCAAATTCAATTATGCCATCGCCAATGCCATCAGTAGTGAACCAGTAGAGAGAATCCCCAATAAGAGTACTGCTCGTGGTATCCATACGGGAATAGACGTGGAGACGAGATGGCCCCATTCACCGGTCTCCGACGAGTAAACAGAGGCGAATGCCTGTGTGTACTCTTGGTTGGTGCCTATCAGGACCACCTGAAAGGGGCTCCCGTGGCAGTCGCCGTGCACGTGGCCCTGCCCGCCGTCCGCGCAGAGCACCGCGCCGTTGAAGACGATCTTCTTCTTGTCATCGAACTCCGGCGGGACGGGCACGCAGCGGCGGTCCCTGGTGGCGGGGTCCCACACGAGGAACTGGTGGCGCGTGCGGTTGAAGATGAGGACGCGGCCGTGGCGGACGCCGAGCAGGTCCCAGTAGTCGTCTTGGTTGCGCCACAGGGGAAGCGCTTGGCCGGGACGGCGTCCGGCGGGTCCAGGACGGATTGGAACCAGGGGTACCCGGATCGGTCCATGAAGACGCCGAGGAGCGGGGCCTTCCCCGGTGGCGGGCGCGGAACCGGCGGAGGAAGCCGGGGTCGGAGACGAGGCGGTCCCAGTGCGTGCAAACGGAGGCGGCGCGGGGGAGCGTGGAGGGCTGCGGCGGGAGGCGGAGGAGGATATCCGCGAGGATGTCGTCGTTTTCCAGCGCCGGGGGTCGCCGCAGGCGAGCTGCGACGGCGGCGAGTCATGGCGTTGCCGTCCCCTCACCGACGGCGCGCGGAACAGAAGGCGGCGCCGCGCGGCACTTGGAAATTGGAATGGATCCACACTCACTCGGGCCGTGCACCTGATATGAACAGCCGGATGGGTCCACTCGTCAGTGCCTCACTCGACCAATGGAAAATCCACATGAAACCTAACTCTGAACCTTAAAATCTCGAAACCCTAAATCCAGTGTTAGAGCATCTTCGAGAGACCCTAAACCCTCTTCTAAATAAAAATTTAAGAGTATTAGAGGAAAACTCACCTCCCTCTATTAGAACCCTAAACCCATTCCTACTAATAACGACATCCTAAGGGCAACTCCAGTGTTTGGTTCGAACCAAACTGACAAAGCTTTGACACAGTTGAACAAAGTTCGCATGCTCCATTGTTGCATCTGATTCTGCTTCTAGAAAATAATAAACAACTCTGAACTACCGCTTTTGATGGAGCACCATGCCATGTGTAGAGGATCAAGCGGACTGCATGCAATATTTTATTCGGTTGAAAGCTAACCGTTTGCAGCAACAACTTCGGGAACTGACGACGTCGGCACACTGCAGCATCCTCGGTTCGCTTTATCTGCGTGCTCCCTACTCTATTTTACATTCAAATAAATAGGATACTCATGTGTTTGGGGAATTGTTGGAAATAGAGAGAAAAATTGTTTAGGATTGCTCCCTACTCCCTAAGGTCCAAAAGAGGATCGTTTTTTACTTTTCGGACATCATGTTTGACCGATCTGTTTTTATTTAAATTTTGTGTGCAAATTATAATAAATAAATCATTATTAATGTATCTCTAATGATAAAATAAGTCATAACAAAAAAAATTAAAGACGAACCGGTCAAACGAGATATCTGAAATCCTACAACGAAACTCTTTTTTTTTGGGACGGGGAATACTTGTCAAGATAGAAGGTCTAATTTAAGGTTTTGGGACAGGGGAGTACTTGTTAAATGGAAGGTCTAATTTGAGGTTTCTCTTAAAGACGCTCTTACTCAACTTCGTCGAAAAACATCCCAGTCTCCCACCATAAATGTCTATCCATTTCCACTAATGTGGATCCACTAGACATCAAACTACTCAAGTTATGATTATTCTCAAGTTGAATAATTAAAAATAAATAAATAAAATCATTCCACAAACATAAAGTCAAGTTGATTTTTTAGATTGCCTCCCATGAAACTTTTTGTTGTGAATCCTCAACCTCATAGCTAATTATGTTGCAACCCCCTCTGTTTTTTTCTCGTTTGCTGCTTGTTTCTCTACCTTAGCAAGCTCTAGCCTCTTGGCTTTTCTCACTTGTCTTCATCTTTCAAAATATTCCAACAAGGTAGAAGAGTAAATTTCTTTTTGCCCTTTCTAATCCCGTGTACATCTTGGATGCTTCTGAAATCTATCGAAGAAAATTGTTAAAATGTTTATAATTCTAAAATAAAGCAAACTGAAGTATTTGGATTAAACATTTATTACATACCTTGTCTTGGATAGTTTGTCCACTTTGATTCCTACTTTCAATCGCCTCGTAGCATGAACAAAACTTGTTTACTTGAGCCTGGATTTTCAGCCACCTATGTATAATGGAACTCTCTGTCCTCACAGCTGCAGTTTTCTTGTTCTTCTCAAAGAAAGCATGAACTATGGCCCAAAACGAGTCACGAGATTGATTGGCCCCGTTGATGGGATCTTTGCTAGCGTTCAACCAGCCTGAGCAAAACAACTTCGTCTTCCAAGAAATGAAAATTTTTGGTCCGCTTGGCTCCCTTTGTACCACGACTTCCCATAACTTCAACATCAAGATCTTGATTAGTCTGAGTATCTTGGGAGATTGGAATGGTAATGTCATCCAAGACAGCAACATGAGCATCTTGTCCATTCAGAAAGAATGTCCGACAAGAATGCATCTCCTTCAATCTCCATGAGTCTTAAAAAAGGAAAAAAAAAAATACGATGACGACCCTGATCCCTAGGACATTGCAAGAAAAAACTACGATGGCAACCCAGATCGATAGAAACCTAACTGAACCCTGATCGCAAGAACCTAGCTCGCTGAACCCTGATCGACACTGCAGGCAACCCGATCGACGGAAAACTAGCGACCGGATTATTTGCTGGAGTTGGTGCATTTGGATGATACGAAATGATTTATTTATTTCAATAAACAGCAACCGGATTTTGCAAGATTAAAAAAGAAGTTCAAGTATGAATTCACCTTGATTATCCATAGGGCACAAAGAGCATATCTCCAGGGCATTTCAGAATGGTTATATATAACACAGCACTTGATCTAGTTCGTATTGGTTTCTGTCTTTTATTTGTAATCTAAGAACCTTCTTTGTATTCAGACATTTGTGTATCTTTGTTTTTCATATATTATAATCAAGTAGGGGCTATACAATGAAGCTCTTATTCTTTTGTTAGGGATATGAGACAAACTAACTTCCCCTCCTGTTCGGAAAAAAAAAAAAACAGCAAAATAGTAACTTTGGAACTTTACTGAATTCAGATTACTCATGAAACACTGTAGTTCAATATACAACACATAAGAAATGACCTGTGAAAAGATATCTCAAGGACCATAAGAGCACATACTTCATGCTTCAGACGCTTCATACATCCCCTGGAACAACACACCTTGTCAGAGATATCTTGAACTACAATCATCACTGCTCATTGTACGGATAAACATCAAGCATAAATGAAATTTTGTTGATCTCTGAGTCACGACTCACAAGGTCAATTGGACTACACTCTACATATATAATAACTAGATTAATTCTTACAAGTACATTTCACAGCTGACAACTTCATACAACATGAAATGTCAATTACCACATGGAACATAGCACTGCCCACAGCAATACAAAGTTGAAGAACTTGCACGAACAAGCCTTTTTCTAAATATCAGCAATCAAACAACAGCTCCAAATACCTGCAGGATAGCATTCCCATTAGTAAATCCAAACAGGATGAGTCGCTGAAGCAAAAGTGAAATTCTACCCAATTCTAACATTATCCTGCAGTACTAATATCCAAACAAAAGAGTGTGATACCATGGACCATGGTGGAACATATAGCTCAATTTCCAAAGTTTTTTTAGTACTAAAGAAAACATTACAGACAGAAAACAACACCAACTATAGAAGAACATTTTCGCTTGTATTTGCATGCCTTCATTTAAATTGTTGACGTGCCCTCAAGTCTTTGGCAAATCATAGTAGCAAATTACGGTTTAATTTAATGGTTATGGCCCATCAAGGGGACTCCAATTAGCTTGTCAAGTCATACATGGCAAGAAAAAAAAAAAAAGTAGAAATATTAGGTTTCCAATTCATATGTTACATTTAGATATGTACTTTCTATTTCTTTTTATAAGGTGCATACTTATTCCAAGATTCAGACTTTATAATCTTTGACTAGTCGCTAATAATTTTATTATATGAGGATGGTAACTTCAGTTCAAATTTGAAAGTACTTTCTTTGATTATGTTGCTACAAACATTATACTCTAAGAGAAATTACTGGTCAAAGTTCAGTTCCGGGGACCTTGTGGAGTCAAAACGCACCATATATTTAAGATGAAGGGATTAACAGCATTTCATCAAGAGTCTGCCTTGAGCCCGTATCTCTTTGCCTTGGTAATGGATGAGGTGACAAGGGACATTCAAGGGGATATCCCTTGGTGTATGTTCTTTGCTGCTAGTTGATGAAAGCGAGGGTGAATAGGAAAGTGGAGTTGTGGCGATAGACCCTTGAGTCTAAAGGTTTTAAAGTAAGTCGTACTAAAACAGAATACATGAGATGCGACTTCGGGAATGCTGCACTAGAGGGAGAGGTGAGCTTGGAAGGACAGGTGGTGCCTAAGAAACATACCTTTCGTTACCTAGGATCGGTGCTACGGGAGGATGGTGATATTGACGCAGACGTTTGCCATAGGATCAAGGCGGGTGGGCAAAGTGGCGCCAAGCATCGGCATTCTACGTGACAAGAGGGTACCGCAAAAGCTTAAAGGCAAGTTTTATAGAACGGCGACTAGACCCTCTATGTTGTATGGTGCTGAATGTTGGCCTACAAAAAGTCAACATGCCCAAAAGCTGAGTGATGTGGAAATGTGTATGTTGCGTTGCATTTGTGGTCACACAAGGATGGACTGGGTTCGGAATGATGATATACGTGACCAGCTAGGGATAGCACCAATCGAAGAAAAGCTGGTCCAGCATCGGTTGAGATGGTTTAGTCCCAAAGAAGACCTCTAGAGGCACCAGTGCGTTATGGGGTCCTAAATCAGAATACCAGTGTGAGGAGAGGAAGAGGGAGACCGAAGATGACTTGGGGAGAGGCAATAAAAAGAGTTTTGAAAAGTGGGGATGTACCTAGGGATTTGTGTTTGGACAGAAATGCTTGGAAAACAGCTATTGACATGCCTGAACCATGACTAGGGGTCATGTTGGGTTTCAACTCTAGCCTACCCCAACTTGCTTGGGACTAAGAGGCTTTGTTGTTGTTGTTGTTGGATTAACATCATTTCATCAATCAATCAATCACTAAAAAGGATGAAATTTATTAAACTCAAATAATAGACATAAATGTGGGGATGGGTCTTTCATGCACATGCACTCAATTTTCTCAATTGATATTAACACCTTGTAAAATCGTGTCAACATGATGGGTGATCAATAAAGAAAAGAATCCTAAACATCTAGCCTTGGGATATTGTATGACAATGCTCATAGAAATCGTATCAATTTCTGGTTACAGATGCAAGTTAAATAGCAAAGCAAGTAAGGGTGTGTTTGGTTCTAGAGCTAGCTTGCCTCGCCTTGCCTACACAAGCAAGTTTTACATAGCCCAAGCGAATGAAAAACACTCTCCCAAAGAGACTAAAAGTCAGGTCTTGCAAAAATTATTTACTGTGGTCATTGTTTTGTTCCTGAGATATCGAGGAATCTAATAATTATTTACTTCAAATGGGACTCCAATGAAAGGTAAACTGATGGTATGTATTGCACTCCATGTTTACAGTGAGATAACGGGGAGGTAAAAGATAGTATGTGGATCTGAAAGAATAGAGCGCTGCCTCACTCCTGTAACCTGGGCTTAATTCCTAGGCATGAGCCAGGGTCAGACCGGTTCCAAAGTACTATGTTTTTCAGATACCAATTCATTGTGTCCTTTTTAGAATTAGTAAAAGCCCCAGTCTGCATGCATTGAAACAGGACCAAAGTGTGATGTGTTTACAGCACCAAAGGTTAGATCTCAGAAGAGGGATAGAAGGAAGCAGCCTCCATACAGCCCTCTGCTCAAAAGACAGAACTACTATCCCCAACTAAACACTGGCCTAGGATGCTCTACACGCTAACAGAAAGTTAAAAGAAACAAGAGACACCAGCATCGGGAGTTGCAGCTGCACCACTATCTTTAGTTTTTTGCTTTTGATAACCATGGCAGCTGCACAACAGTGTCTCAGTATCATTTCATTGTTAGACATTGCCTAAGAAGTTCAAACATTTCAATTAGCAAAACAACATTATGTTACAGTTAACACAATACATTGACAAATGGGAATAGTAGGCATGTTCCTTATTGATTGCATGGACAGATATGAAAAACTTTCTATTTAATAGTTAATATGGATAAAATATGACGTTTGTGTTCAATGGAGACACTTAGTAGCTTGGTATTCCTAAAGAAACAAGCAAATACTCCATAGCTATGTATGTGGAACAAAGGCATAGTTGTGGGTACAAGAAACACAAAAACACACATAAACAAAAAAACACGCCGCCCCATTACAAATACTGAGAAACAATGTTTTGCAGACATATTTGTTGAACCCACAATGAATAACCCGACACAGAAAATGTAACCATCACTGAATACAATTGACTATATTTACTCCCACAATGTAAAGACAAGATGGTACCTGCAGTCTAGAAGCTTGAGTGAGGATAAATGTAGGCAATGTTTGTTTCTTCAGACACTTTCTTGAACTTAAATGACGCAAGTTGGATCATGAAGGTGCCAATATGTGTCCGCAGAAAGAGCACATTATTCTCCTCATCAAAACCTATTATGTGCAGAGACCACATATGCCACTCGGGTCCCAGTGGGATGACAGTGTTGAGAGGAACAGTTTTGCGCAGCACCCAATTAGCAGCTGTTGCTAGATTTGCGTCCCTCTCCCAGAACTGGATGCGAGGCTCATCGAAAACAGTAACACCAAAGCAACCATTCTCCGCTGGCACGATCTGGAATTTGAAATCAAACTTGGCCTCTGTATGCCGTGGTAACCAGGTCATGCCAAGTGCCTGTCTTCCCAAATCATACTGAAGGATCCTACCGTGACTGTCCAACCAGTAAATGGCATTACCAATAAGGGTACCCGGGTAAGGTATGGAGCCGATAAGAACCGGGTGAGACCATGTCGCCACAGCCCACACACCGGGATCTGATGAGTAAACAGAGGCGGACACTCTCGCCATTCCATAATCGGCGGACAATGCTATCAGGCGGAATGAGAGGCGGTCGATGCTGCAGGGACCACTCACCACGGCCACCGTGAGAAGCCTAGGAAGCTCGACCTGTGGGACGAGAGTACGCCGGACCGGAGGCCGGAGATGGGATCGAACACCAGGTACTCCTTACCCCAATTCTTGCCGAGGACGAGGCCGTGGCGGCAGCCCACGACATCCCAGCCTACGGGGAACCCGGAGGACGCGCGTGCCTGGGGGTTCCGCGTGGCGGCGAAGCTCCCATCGTGACGGAAGAAGCCGAGGAGGGGAGGAGTCCGGCGGCGCCCGCGGAACCGGCGGAGGAAACGTGGGTCGGTGACGAGGCGGCGCCAACGCCTGCAGACGGCGGAGGCACGGAGGAGGGAGGTCGGATGCGGTGGGAGGCGGACGAGGATCTCCACTAGCAGGTCCTCGTCGTCCGGCAGGGCCGCCGTCGCCGGCAGGGAGGTGGCCCGGCGGCGGCACGCCATCACGCCGCTGTCCTCACTCAGTCGTCACGCCGTCACTCCCCTCGGTATTTTGTTTTCAGTTTGGCGCTCCTGGGAAACAATTTTTTACACATAAACCCTGGCGAAATATAAGCGCTTGCTTCGATAGCAGAAGGATTTTTTTTTCTTTGTATGAATTTTTTTGAGGGTCAAAGAGTTTGTGCTTCCACTAGCTGTCTATAGCTCGATCGGCACTATATTATTTTAATTTGAAACCCGTTTTAAATTTGAACTCAAATAGACACAGATTGTACTATACTACTACTATCACGACTATCAGCCGTTTCAAAAGTAGATCAATTGTTTTTTCTTCTTCCACTTTTGTTTTTTGCTACATGGTAGAGCCGAGGTCGAGGTCGAGCTCCCTCATGACTGGGTCGGTGTCCG
This sequence comes from Hyparrhenia diplandra, assembly GCA_015847255.1. Lineage (NCBI taxonomy): Eukaryota > Viridiplantae > Streptophyta > Magnoliopsida > Poales > Poaceae > Hyparrhenia > Hyparrhenia diplandra. The sequence continues at coordinate 829,099 of JADLZK010007878.1, forward strand.
CGGGTAAGCGGGGCAGGCGCGGCAAGCGGGGCGAGCAACAAGCAGGCAGAGGCAGGCAGCATGCCGGGAGCGGCCCTAGTGGGCTGAGTACGTCCGGACGCGCCCATGCGCTCCCCATTATTTTTCATTGTACAAATTTTTTTGAGGGATCAAAGAGCTTGTGCTCCCACTAGCTGTCTATAGCTCGATCGGCTCTATATTATTTTTTGAACCCATTTTAAATTTAAACTCAAATGGACACAGATTGTACTATGCTACTACTAGCCAGTTAATAGGGTCTTGTGTACACGGTGATGTTCCTCCAGCACGACTCCATGAGCGGCGACACGTTCTGATGCATCACGTACACCCCGAACTTGAAGTAGTGCAACGCGCTGGGCGTCACGTCGACGTCCAGCCTCGGCGCGCCGTCGACGTACACGCCGACCGTCGACGCGCCGACGTCGCACCACGTTGAGGCGGAACCACCGGTCGTAGATGCCGGCCTCCACCACCTGCCGGTCGTAGTAGCGCAGCGTGCCGTTGTGGACGTGCAGCATCAGCGTCCTGGCTTTCGCGCCGCCGTCCTCGTTGTGGATCTGCATCACCGACGCGCCGGACGTTCCCGTCGGCACATACACGTAGCCCTCCAACTGCCACACCCCCGACGAGTAGTCATGGCACTGCATCATGATTCATGGAGAAGAAACTGAGGTAGTGAACTCATGGCCACTCATGGTTGTTTGGGTGGTTTAGTTTGCTTTACGGTGAGGCGGACTTGGGTGCGGGGATTGGTGCCGGTGACGGTGTTGGAGGGCTTGTCGCCGGCGTAGATCAAGAAGGTGCGCACGCCGGTGACGTTGTCGTAGCTGTACCGTTGGTTCTCCGGCACGTCGTAGGGGCTCTGCACCACGAAGTTGCCCTCTGGGAGCTCCACCTCGACGAACCCGGCGGTGAGGTTGCTGCTGCGCTGCAGCAATGGATGGCCGAGGCGCGGAGGACGCCAAGGTGAGGACCACGCGGTGAGGACTAGTAGCACGAGTTCCATGCGCGTGGCTTCTTTCGCCACTGTCGAGAGCACGGTGGAAGGAGAAGGACGCCACGATCGATGAGAGGGGACCTCGTTCTATGCTGGATTATCGATGCAATGCAAGAATGTGCGTTGTTATATGTTGGATTATCGGCGGTGATGTCCAAGCAAGAAGGGGTTGTTGTCACCTTCATCACCTTGTGTTGGCACAACCGGATGTTTGTTTCGATATGGTCAATGATATCCTAGCTTTATGGTGCCCGGCCGTGTGTATATATTGTCAGTTTGTAACGCGACGGCCAAAGAAAGGGAAAGGCCGGCAACCACTATTTTTGAGCGTGGAACTGGAATCTAGTCTCACATGTGAAATTTAGTACCGTTGGCTCGTGATAAATATGGTTGGCATGACAATTCTGATTTCGGTGACCTTAGGCATGACTTACCCCCTGTATGGAAGGATATCATGAGTGAATTACCCTCTTTCCGCAATGATACTAAAGTGGTGATTAGGAGTGGCACCATGACCGCCTTCTGGCTCGACCTGTGGTGGGGTTCCCAAACACTGGCAGAGACCTTCCCCGCTCTCTTCTCGCACTCAAAGCGACCAAATCTTTCTGTTGCCCATGCTCTCTCGGAACCTACCCTCCGGCTTCACCTTCAACCTAGGCTTTCCTGTGTTGCTTCTCGAGAGCTGCTCGAACTCCAGTCCTTCATGGCCTCGGTCTCTCTCTCTCGGCTGATGCCCCCTGATGGCAGATTATCTAGAATGTCCGGTAAAACCCCTACCTCGAAAGATCATTACCTCCAAATGTTCAACTCCGTTGAGAATGATGACTTTGCACCCGCTGTTTGGAAGAATTTTGCTCCTAGGAAGTGTAAGTTTTTCTCTAGTTGCTTCACCGACATCGTCTGAGCTCGAACGCTCGCCTTCACCACTGCAATATGAGACAAGATGCTGACTGTCCCTTCTGCGATGAAGAAGAAAAAACTGCGGTCATTTGTTCCTCTACTGCCGGCGCAGCGTGAGCTTCTGGGGCTTCCTTTGGCTTCGATCTCTCTAATCTTGCTCATAATGATGTTGAGGCTCTCTGGTCCCAGAACCCCCCTCTGAGAATGCGACGCAAAAATTAGAAGCTTTGTTCTCTGTTGTATTCTCTAGAACATTTGGAAGTGCCGCAATGCCAAAGTTTTTTAGACAATATGATGAGCCCAATTCCTTGATTGTGTGTCGCTGTCGTGAAGTTCTGCTACTGTGGGCCAACAGATGCAATAGAACTGTTGATAGGAACAAACTTCTTGAGTGAGCGTTTCCCTAGATAGTTTGTATAATTTAGCTTGAGTTTATAGTACTTGTTTTTCTCTTTCGGTTCTGCTGTTTCTCCCTCTCATGTTCTGCCTCCGGGCTTGTAATTGATCCCTCTTGTAAAATGTAAATGTGTCTTTTAATGAAATAAAGTTCAGGCAACCTTAGGGTTGCCGTTGTTTTCCTAAAAAAAATAAAAAAAAAAATAGGCCTTTGCGAAATTATATTTCGTATGTAAAAATCATGATAGGTATCGTGTATATATCTACCATTCTCATACTATCAAATAAATTAAAGTATATTGTCACAAATGCACACACACATAAGAAAATAGTACAAAATATAATTGATAGAAAATTAAACCATATTGAGCGAGACCGGTGCGTTAAGATGAAGGTAAGTTCAGATATCGGCCTCGCCCGGCCCGGCGCTGCCACGCGAACTTTGTATCCAAGATCAAAGCCTCGCTGGTTGAAGATTTAGCAATAGAATAGAATTGCTATTTAAATGTCGAGTTTGACAACTTAACTTTTTTATTCACTTTGGATCAAAACTTTGTCTTTGAGTTTCAGTGGACCGTAGTGCTTTTGTTACATTGGTCGATGCAAAAGCTAGGATATTAAAAATGTCTCTCCCTAAGCTTGAAGTATTAAGAGTATCTCCAACAATGCTACCTAAAACACAACTTCTACTTCTTTTATTAGGAGCCGGAACCATGCCGGTGCAGGGCAAGCAAGCCCCGCCGTGTCGGAGTGCCACATGGAGGAGCCACTGAGGAAGGCCCACGTGGCCAGAGAAGCCGCTAGGAGATCCGCCATGAACAGCAAAACCACGCTTAGCTAATCCTCACGCGACTTGAACACCCTGTTGTTCCACCCAAAAAATCCCAAAAGATCCCATCTCCTCGCTTACAAAGGAGACAACATGATACATGGATATGCAGGAAATCAAAACCACAACTAATTGTGCGCCCACCCTTATCTCCAGCGTTCATTTTGCTTCGAGATTCGTGCATCAATGCTTTTGGTAGGACAACTCTATGGAGCAGGGTGGTATTTTTTGGAAAATGGGTAAAAGTGGGTTGCGCCGCACAAATCACGAACAAATTAAGCCCTTGGATAAGGGGTGTGTGCCCAACTGGTGGTGGAAAATGCAAGTTGGACCCGCATGACCCCAATCTTTAGGTAAGCCTTTGGCAAAGACCGTGCTTTGGAGTTCATGCCATCGAATATATACAAACTGTAGATCAATTCACAAGATGTTATATTTTCATGCGACCACTCGATTCATGTCATTAGAATTTCTGTTTTGCTCCATAACGAACAGAATACCCTACACCTACAGAAAAGAGCTCACCTTGCATGCCATTTTCAAATTTGTCTCCACGGGGATCCATTGACAATTACTCAATTGACTCTTTGCTAGTGGAAATCTCTAAACAAAACTAAGCCAAGCTTGTGGTGATTAATAAATGGTCGATAACAATGGAGAAGGAGCATACATACATAGCCGTTTGTCGGCCTTGGCTTGAGGAATCAGCAATGGCGAGGAAATCTAGACACGGTGCGGAGTTTAAAAAGGCGAAAATAACTCTTTGAACAAGCATGTTTCAGTTCAAAAACTCCTTGCCAACAAAAACAAGAAAACAGTGATCATAGTGATAAGGACCAAAGAAACTATATATAGAAGCCAAAGTTATAGAAGCCAAAGTCTGTCACATAAAGCAGAATGACAAATATAATGACAGTGGTACCGCAAGATAGATACTACTAGCCTCACCACTCTAAGCTCAATAAGCTTCATGTGTACACACCGACTACACTACCGAGACCCGCGACACTTTCGACAACTTGTTGGTTCTTGGTTCATAAATCTTCAACATTCCCAAATCTTGGATATGCATGACTATTCTCCCATCGTCTAACACAATCAAGGGAGTAAAAGGACAACAAGCTGCAAATCGTATTCTTCAATCGAATGTTGTATTGCGACCAGAGGCCCTTCTCGAGTCCAACGGATACCAAAGGTCCATACAAGGATACGGGGAGATGAACAATAACCCGGTGACCCATTTAGGTTGACTAATGAACAATAACCGGTGGCTCGGGGTAGCGTGCTACGTGGGGCGGAAATGGAGACCTTCTTGCCGCCGCCTCGCCGAGCTCGTGGTCGTGGCATCACCGCGCCGCCTCATCCGGTGTCTGCCGGATCGTGGCCCCCGCGCGCGGGGCTGGCGGCTCCTGCCGTTAGGCTGGTCCACGCCCGGGCGAGGCCAAGGTGGTCAATCCAGGTTCGATCATCTCTATTCCTAACCTTGATCTCGAATGGAGAGATCTCAACCCTAGAGACCCATCTCCATTTAGGTTTCCCTATCCCTTTCCCTATCCGACTGTTCTATTATATTATGCAGGTGTTTACGGTTATTCAAGAAGACAGATGTGTCTATGTTAGTCTGGATGAAACCATTTTCTGTGGAAGTCTAAAGGTATCATTCTTACTAGATGGAAGTTTACCACGTATTTTGTTTATAAGTAAATACAGTTTGAGTTGTTCTAGATTTTAGCATATGGTTAATAAATCAGCCAAATCGATTTTGAGTGTCTTGTTGTGCTCATTTTAGCTAAGCGAGATCAAGAGCTTCTTGCCAATAAAAACCGATCCAAGCTGTACAAGGTGCTCGCTTAGAAGGCTAAATATGAAGTTGAAAGGATTATCAAGATTGTTGGAGATGTAGTTGAGGAAGAGTATGTAGCATCACATTTTTCAGTTTTACTAACTCATTGCATTTTTTGTAACTATATCTAACATGTATTTTTAGGCTCGGACAAAATTAAAGAAAATCATCATTGCTTTCATAATTAGTACTGACATATCTTGGCTCATGGGATCGGACATGGCTGGAAGTGTCAAAAAAGATGGATAAACTTGATAAAAAGCTTGAAAATCTAAGGAGGAATTTGACCTGAAGACTTGAAGGTCGAGTTTTCCAATTTGATTGATGTTGCGATTGTCAGGATTGAGGCTAATGGTGCCGAGGAAAGAATGGTTCCTGCTAAGGGCGTTGAGAGAGGAAGGTTGCGACCCGAGGAGAAGAAGTGGGATGTTAGCTACTCGGGTTTAGTACCAACTTGCCAAGGGGAAGGGGCCATGACCACCTTATAAGGGAGAGTATTCCTCTCTCATCGGTCCGGGGCTTTTGGGAGGAGGTGGGCCTCTTGCCATATAAAGTGAATTAAATGGCGCATGAACATCTGAACCTTGGTGGAGTGTTACCGGGCCTTTCTTTGAGGCCCGAACCAAATATGCCTCGGTTTTTGGTTTACGATTTTGGTACTTAATAATTTTGGTTAGAGTACCATTGTTTGGCTTTCTGATTCGTGTTGTCATAAATCTTGGGTGTTAAATTATTTCGCTTTGCTTGGATGGTTCTTTTGTTTATTAGCTTTGTTTGAGTTCCTATGATTATTATGATTGTTAAATCAAGTTTTGGATTGAACTTGTGGCCAAATGAGAACCTATATTATTTGGCTTCATTCTTATATTGTAATGTTTTTGGGTGCATGTATTGATATTCCTTTTTCATGGTGTTCTGATCTGTGTATGTGTGTAATATGTTTAATCTTCCTTCATGTTTAACATCGTTATTAGTCTATCACAGTCACAAGCAGCTAAGCTGTGAGATCTTAATGATCATTTGCAATTTGATTTGCTTATAGCATGCTTAAGGCGCCTGCATTTTCAATCTGGAGTTCCAAGTGCTTTTCTAGTGTTTGAGTAATAAAACTCTGCTGTTGATTGATAGATTTGAGCTATCGAAAAATCATGAATCTTTGTCTACCTTAATGAGATCTCAAGTCAATGATCTTAGGCAATTGGGATACTTTGGATTTCATATTCTCATTACTTCCGTGTTTATATATACTAATTTTTCTGGTATAGTGCTGGTGATATGTTCTATAACATAGTTTTTCATGTTTGTTTTATGTATGTATTTTTATAACTTATGTTTGAGTTGTGAATTTCACCTCGTTTAGTATATCTGTGGCTGAGGACACAGATCATATGCATTCACTACTGTTACTGCAATCATTTCACCTGGGCCATATTTCTGTTGTGTGTTCACCCTGAGACATAAGGCTTGGTCTGTGCCCCATCCCTGATATAGCATGACATAAAAAATTGACAAATTTAACTATTTTTTATATAGCTTGGTTTGGGTTTTTGTTCTTGACGCTTAATAAGCATTTCGTGCTTCTTTTTCACTATGAATGGAAACACACAGAATGAATCATCAATAGAAAGTTGCAATGAGACTTGTTAAGAATAGTTATCCATATATCTTGTTATGTTGGCATAGCGATCTGTAAGGTCTTATTTTTTTCTGTAAACCATTGAGCTTATGTCTCATGTAATATGAGGGGATCATAATCTTGCAGCTATTTTAGACATTTAACTTGAGACCCACGTGTTGTTGGCATGTATCTCCATTAACGTTGTCAAGATAACTGAAGCCTGAAGAACTGGCAGCGCTTTTCTAGGATTGCCTGCCTACCTATCGACTTTTTTGTTTGTGAATAGGGGACTCATTCATTCATCAAAGAGCATGGTGATTACAATCTGCAGCCAACAGATGTTGAATGCAGGTCAGGGCATGCTGCCACTGCCCAGTCTGAAGTCATCTGTGGTTTGCTTAGCTAGAACATGTGGTACTCGGTTACAAGCTTTATTTGCATACAACAGAGTAAACGTTTGAAAAAATAAACTGATATCCTGAATCTCCATCAAGATCGGCGCAAAGATAAGATCTCTGAAAATTCCTGTTTTCCACAGCCTGACTAGTTCCTGGCTATCGGTCTCCATTTGCAGATTTGTCACTGCTTGTGCTTTGGCAAAAAGCATCCCATCACGACAAGCCAGGGTCTCCATCATCAAGGTATCTAGTCCATGGGGATACCAGCAAGCGCGTCCTCCTTTGAAATTACCTGAAGAATCACGGAGGACTATCCCCGTTGCTCCCTGGTTTAGCCCGGCATAGAAGGCTGCATCTGTATTGCACTTAGACCATCCATCCGGTGGCGGCTCCCAAGCTGGCTGAACCAGCGCTGGACACACTTGACTCACCTGTTGTTTACATTGAGTGATTTGCCATAAGTCATCTGCCAAGTCCACTACCCACTTTACTACAATTCGGATCGTACTTGGTTGTCCCCATGACGTCGTTTATTTCTTTGCATCCATAGAGAATACATACCAATTGTGAAAAAGAATCCGCTCTTTAGCTAAACATAGACCATCTTGTAAGATATTTGTCGCCCAAGTGTGTGCATGCAGTTTAGGGAGTTTGACACCAGTCATCAGCGCTTGATCTCCCACCAAAACTGCATTGCGATGGTGCATTCAGTTAACACGTGCCTGATTGTCTCCTTCTCAGCACCACATATATCACAGAAAGCTGTCTGCTGTGTTATGTGTTGGACCATCCTAGAGACCATTTCCGTTCAGTACCATGGCCCTGACTCTTTTTTTGTAACGTTATGGTCGCATGTGTTTTTTAGGTCCGTTCTGTTTCAGTAGTCGAAGGGCCACGCATGGGCACGCGCAGAAAGACTATTACTGTTACAAGAAATCAAGAGCAATTTAAACATGCAAGGGTTATTGTAAAACTATAACACGCTACAGTTTCAAAAAAAAAAAAAAAAAAACTATAACACGCTGGTCACGAATGTACATGTCTGTATACGGTGTAGTATGTCCGAATGTATGTGTACACGTACTTCATCAACAAGCCAACCCCGCCGTACGTCTGACGTGGCAGTGACAGACTGTGTGGACCTGTACAAGGAGGCACTCCCTGAGAAGGGGATCGGAGCAATTCAACAATTCAAGCCCACTCGTCTGGGGAACAAGAAGACAGCAGACACCATGGCAGTTATATATTTGCAGTCTCAGTGGAAGAGATGGAGGTGGTCTGATGAAAGCAAATTTGATAGCCATCATCTTTGTTTTCCCATGTTACCTAATTTAGTTTAGTGCTAGCAGCAACCGGAATTCTGTAATGGAAGTTTACTTTGGGTTAGTAGGTGGTGCCGGAGCGGGATGGAATATTTGGGCGCCAGGAAAATCCTTCCACCTGGTGATTGATTCGACCTACTCTGGAACAGGGTCACCACCGGGAGCAAATGTCAAAATTGGTCTGCAAGTGCTGAATGGTTGCTGAACATATCAGGAGAAGGCGCTATTATAGGGCACTCTTTGGCAAGCTTAACAGTCTTGGTCCATTTTGGAAGCAAAGAAAAGACAAAATCGAGAAATGAAAAATCTCTGGTTGATCTTCTCTCTGAAATCGTCGATGAGGCTTACTTGGTGAAATCGGTACAAGCAGAAGCTTTTTGTTTTCCTAATTGAATGTGCACAAACGATTAATTTAGCACCACAAAACGTAATAACTCCTGCAAATGAAGTCCTGCCCATGAGGTCCAAATGATACATCTAATTATCTTTACCAATTTTATTTTAATTTTATTCTCATATATATAAGGTAGGTTTGCTTAGTATAGTTTGAGGGAGATACTTTTTTTTAGTTTGTTAATTAAGAGATAAACATTCTATTGAAAAAATATAGAAAAGAGATGACAGGCCAGATACATAACAAGTATCAGTCCACATGAATTCCATCATCCAAAAGGGTTGACTAAACATATGCAGGGGAATATTAAACTAAGACCAGATAGGACACACTAAAGATAAAATTAGACTAAGACCAACAAGACAGCAATCTACATTAAAAATTGAACACTCCTACCTAGTACCAACTAGAAGAATTAAACTACTACAAACCAATAAGCATCAACGGATCATCAGCAACAAAGGATGAAATCACAAGCAGAGCCAAAACCTTTCGGGATCAGAAACAGTACAAATCAAAAATAACAAGCCACATTCATCTAAGTTGATATTCCATTACGTACCATTCATCATCAGCAAACAGAAATTAAGTTGCAGAGATGGAACCATAAGTTAAATTCCATCACCACTCATCCGAAACCAGAAGTACTGCTAGACCAACCATATGGGGACTACTGCTACTGCTAGACCAACCATCACGTCCTCCTCCTTCCAAATCCGCCCATCAATTAAGTTCAATTCTATCTACCGATACTACTACTACTAAGAAGCAACAGAAGTACGATAACCTGCAAGTGGCACTTAACTAATTAATACTACTGCGAAATTGTGAAAACGAGTTGCATTGCACTACGACTTGTGCTGCTGCTACGGGCTCTCGCCAAAGCACACCGGCCATGCATGGTTGGCGGCCGGCCAGGGTGGTGGTGCCGCGGCTCAACCGATGATGATGACGACGGTGGCGATGATTCCGAGGAGCACAACGCCAACGACGATAGGATTCTCGTCACCGGAGTGCGGTGGCGTGAGCATCGTGGGCGCAGTGGCTGGCGCCAGCTGGGAGGAGGAGTCGGCGGGCGGGCTGGTGGAGATGGCCTTGCCACGGGCAGCGGCGCCGCCAGGCTGCTGCTGGGGCGATGGGGACAGCTTCTCGCTCCCGTGGCAGCGGGGGAGGGGCCTCGCCTGCGAAACATCGTCACAACAGAAACATAGACACCGACACCGCACGGATTAGTCGCGTCGATCAAACAGAGCAGGCGAAAAGTTAAAGCAGAAACAAACAAATAGCAGAACAGGAGACAGGGGGTCTCTCGTACTCCCTAGCTCCCAAAATGGCGGAGGTTTTGGGTTTTAACATTACACAAGTTTGACGGATTTGCAGGAAAATACATAAAAGATTTAAATCTCCAAATAAATTTGTTAAAAAACTAGATCAAAAGATCTTTCCAATGATACTAATTCCGTAATATAAATATTAATTCTATTTTTAATATAAATTGCGGTAGATGTTTGGCGCCATTTATTTTGGGCCGGAAAAGAAACGGTTAGCTGCTTTGCGGGAACCACGAGGAACGGTGGCGGCAGAGCGACTGACCTGCAGGCAAAGGGGCAGCTGGCGTTAGTCCACACATGCAAAACCAGTTTCTTTTCTTGGCCCAAAACGCAAAATGGCGCATGCTGAACAAAAAGAGTGCTGCAGTTTGTGCGGTTAATATGAAAACAAAAATCAGAAACGGGAATTAAGTCCAAAAGGGGAACCAGGATGCAACAAAAATTTTCAAAAATCCGACCAAAACTGAACGAAACAAACCAAAGCGAGAGAAAATGCTAAAAACGTCCCCTGGCACTGGCTTTAGCGCCCCTAAAGAAACGATATGAAGAAAACATTTTTTTTTTTTTTCAAAAAGAAGCAAAATAAAATCGAACACGCTTTGTTCCATGTATTTCGCCGCCACGAAATACCATTACGAAAAAAAAGCTCAAGAACCAAATCCGGTGAGAGAGGCGAACTTGCAAAACCACAACCGAAGCTTTGCGCAGGTGGCTGTATTTTGGACAGCGGGCGGAGGAGGTGGGGTGGCGTTGAAGGCGAGGGGCGGCGAGGAGTTGGCAGCGCTGAGGCGGGCGCAGGACGAAGCCGTTGGGCGCCGGGCCGCAGAGCAGGGGATGTCGGCCAGGTCGACGGAGGCTTGAAGAAGCGCCGTGGGCATCGCAAGCGCGATCCGGGTGGCGATGATGGAGGGATCGCATTACCGGCTCCCGTGAGTGGCCTTATGCCGCCCGGCGAGGCCAGCGCGTTAGCCATGGTGGTGGAGGCGCTCCATGGCTTTCTGGGCGGTGGGAGTGAACCTCTCGCTGGCTCGCTCGCTAGGGTTTTGCCGAGGGCGGTGCTCGGTGTGGTGTGGGAAGAAGCTAGGCGGCGGGTGGGGGGATCTTTTATGGACGGAACGGAGGAGCGAGGTGGTGTTGCCACCAGTCCCGACGTGTGACGCGTGAATCAGAGCGGTAGGGATGGGATAGTCAGGCATGCCATCTCCTCGGAGAGACCACGGATCGAATTCGGTGATAGGCGGGCGATTGATGGGCCGATTGTTGGACAGGACCTGTTTATGGGGATTGATTGTTGGCAGGAAATATCTCGGGATACTTTAGGCCTATTTGTGTTGTCTGATTCGTCTGCAGATATATGTTTCCTTCTATTACCTGGTATATTACTGGATTGCAGGAATGCTGGATTTAGTATTGTTCAATTGTTCAGTAACTTGGATTATCAGCTTCCTGTATTATTGTAATTTATATACAATTATTAACTCAGAGTATGGGTAGAGATTAAGAGCACTCTTCACTAATGTTGCAGCGCAGAGGTTAAAGTATATTCTTATGCAGCTGCACAGGTGAAGAAAGCTTTGGAGGTCAGTTATATGTGATCATCATCATCGGTATTCCTTCATTTTGTGCAGTCTTGATTTGACTTTATCTCTTCACATGTCACTCGCTACCTAGGAAGCAAATCTTTGGTCAGTTCAATCATTTGTTCTGAAAGTTATTGAAACCATCCTTTTTCTGCGGAGCACGACACAGGAGAGTTCAAGATAAATGTTGACTACAATCATGCTACTCTGGATATAGATAGTTTTTTTTTTTCCCTGCCTAACTTCAGTTGTATAATCACTATAATGTCCTAGCTGCGCGGTTAACTTGCAGCTACCATTATTAACTAGAGACTGCATGGATTAATGTACTTCCTTAATTAACAACCATATACTGGGCTTGTGCAGCCTCTAAGACTGTACATTTTCAACTTTCTAGAATTATCTTCACCTGTTTACTCGCAGTAATTAAAGCACTGATTCATTGATCTGGATTATTGACTTTTACATCTGCTATTTTGTTCGTCATTAGTTCCGCAATATATAATCATTTGTTAATTTCTCAGCTCCTGCAGGCTATGATTTTCAGAGGCCAAAATGAGTTAGTATTCATTCATACAAGATTGGAGAAGTTGCTGGAATGCTTGCTACCGAAGTGGTACGTTTTTCCGTTATCCTGTTGACTCGCCGCTATATATATAAACCATGATTTTGGCTCTCCTCGAGGCCCCACAATTAACCGAGACATTTTTTCATTGATTGGGTTCCCTGATGGACTATATGTAAATATATGTGGATGGGTGTTCATAGATTCGTTGTTGCCTAACGATTTTAAATTTAGCATATTATATTTGTGCAAATCAACCATTGAACTTGATGAGTCTTGCTTAGATTAATTCTGTCTTCAGTTCTCATAGTAACTTTTTAAGTAAGGTATTGAAGGAACTGGGTTAATTTTCATGAATTTAGCACCTGCTATGGCCTATGGGGTTTATACAGTTTCCCAACTTCTTACTGTCCACTAGGCTGCCCCCTGCTGCATTTTGGTAACTGACACGAGCTACCTAGCTGTTGTGATTGCAGGTGTCTCTTCATTCTTGCTTAATGACTTATCTGTTTTTCGTATTGATTAAACTGATGCCTGTAAAACACAAGAAAGTCACAGTAAAGGAAAGACCCTTTTTTAATTTTAGTGCGTCCTATCATTTACAAAAGTTTGTGATTGCTCACAGCTAAATAGTCACTGAATTTTTGGATTTGCAGTTTCGATAGAAACATATATCTGTTCTAGCTTGATTTGTCCCTTTCATGCACAGAAGTTTGTTCCTAGCCTGATTTTTGGTTACCTATTAATTAGAATGGACTTGGCATCATTCCATTCAGGTTAAAATAGTCACTGAGTTGTTGGATTTGCAATTCCGATAGTTTGTTCCTAGCTTGATTTATCCCTTTCATGCACAAAAGTCTGTGTGTAGCTTGATTTGTCGGCTACCTATTAATCAGAATGGACCTGGCATCATTCCTTTCAGGTTTCAGGTTAAAATAGACATGATTGGGAATACATGTGAAACAGCAGATAATTGCTAAAATTTCTAACCTTTTTCGACTTTCTCTCCATCACATCATTAAATACACCAAAATACATATGTTTGGAGTATTAAATGTAGGTAAAAAAAATAACTAATTACACAGTTTAGAAGTACATTGCGAGATCTATTCTTTTAAGCCTAGTTACTCCATGGTAGGATGATATTTTACCACTAACAAACTAAACATGCTACAATTGTGCGATATGACATGCGGTTACAAATTTTAGCAATCTAAACAAGGCCGAATGTCGTAAGAGCTGTGGGCTACGAACCCTGATGGGACAAGTCTTTGTCCTACATTTGACGAGACACAGTCTGCAAAAATACAGGAGCAGGAAGGCCTCGTTAGAGTAACAGTAAATTATGGGAAAGGTGAAAGGCAGACTTCTTTGTCAGTGCTAATAAATAAATTTGCAAATAAACTTCCAAAACAAGTGACCCTTGCTTTGTCAGTGTTAATAAATAAATTTGCAAAATAATTTCCAAACCAAATAGTCAATTCACTTCTATTTTCGTGTAATGATCTTAGTACTTATAGCTTTACTAACATTTATTTAATTGCCAGAATTATGGGTACCAAGAGATCAGAGGCACCCACAATCTCTTCCTAGCCATCTGATAGGAGTGCTTCCTGTAGGAGACGACGCACAAAATTTTGGTGATAGTTCTGGTATGTAAATATTCTTATGTATCTGAACTAGGTTTGACATCTATGGATTGTCCATTTTCATTTGCCATAGACCGAACTCTTATTGTGTGTTTTTCCTCTACCGCTGAAATTGAAATGTAACCTCCTAAATTACAGGGCCCACATGCACTTATCATTGTCATTAAGACCGGCCGATCATTATGCACGAAGTTCCCAATAATCTAGAAAGTGCTATTAATCTTCCTAACAGATCTCATTAACAAGTCACTCCAAGATTACAACACTTTATTCAAAATATCTCTGAGTAAACGGTATGGAAGGATTACATAACCATAATTTTACAAACCATTTGTTCAAATATGTAAACTTAAATTATTATTACAAGCCCCGATATTATTGAGTAACTTTAAACATATAAACACCGCACAACCCCCGCCCGAGGGTTCAACTCTACTGCCCATCTTCTTCCCGGGCATAATCGCCATGCAAAGAGTGGGACCAAAACAAGCCAAGCCATGACCAGCCTCCCCGCAACAAAAGGGTCAAAGAACCCCCGAGTACGGAGTACTCAACAAGACTTACCCGACTAAAGAAAATGTGAGGAGACCTCGTGAATGCCGGGTCTTAGGAGTCAAGGTAAGGCTTAAGCAAGAATCAAAAATTTTTGCGTAAAAGCTTACTAATAATAAATCCTTTTACTTTCAATATTTTTATTTCCCAGGATTAGTAGCTCATATACTCTAGGTTATCCCCTTTCTAGAGTAAACATATTTTCTTATTCCACTTTCTTTCTTCAAAAACATAATCCATCATTTACTATTTATGAATGGGCGTAAGAACGGTCTCCATAACCGAAGCAACGGCGATTCATGAACCGATTATACATTATAAACCGGGATCCCTAACCACACGACATATGCACCCAAACTTGCATATATCAACCTCACTGATTTGTCCAAAACGGGAACGCAGGTCCATCGCACCCGAGAGCACAAGATCACCCCACCTCCCCTACCCCGGCCCTAATGACGCTTTGACCAAGAGGGTGGGTACATGTTACCCCGCCATCTCCTCCGGCCTCCCGGCGCGGGTTGTCCTACCCCGACGGCCCACCCCTTCAGATCCGCCATCAAGTATGTGGCTAGTTAGGGTCGACCGACCGGGTGATCGCAGTCCGACGTACATTGACCCGTGGGCCTCGTAGCGTGACGGCGCTAAAAGTCCCTTTAACTTAACAATCCAAACAACTGACGGGTCTTAAACGACCAACAACACTGACAAGCACTTAGGTATCCCACCGGGCCAACCTACGCCCCGTCCGACTCTCAAATTACATCACTACATCTTTTCTTTTTTCCGAAAATAGTACCATCTTCTCACTTAAAACATTTTGATGAAAAACTTAACTAATTAAGCTGGCTAAGCATCACTAAGCATTTTCGAAATAAACCGTTAACAAGGATGGTATTGAAATAAACAAGGATGGTAATGCAAAGCAATTAGGTTATTACTCAACTCCTAATTACTTAATGCAACATAGCATAGATATAAGTGATATAAAACTTTAAAACATCAAGGAAAGGGTTTAATGAACCGGGCTTATCCTCGCTTTGACGAATAAACTAGTTCTTTCGTAAAACCCGTAGAAATCCAAACCCGCCTCTAATCGATAAAGAACCTCCTCGTGGATCGCCTCGTGACTTGACACTCTCCCAAATCCTCGCTCACTACACTAAAATAATGTATGCCTCAACATGATGCCATATATTTAAATATGATGCTTGTGTGCATGAAATGATAACAACTTGAGTACAACTTTCCTTCACGCATAAAGTTGCAAACCCAACAAAACCAACTTGTTGAACTACTCTACAAGATATCATCACCATTGCCTAAGGAGTTCTCAAGGACCACTTAATTGTGATATGATCCAAGTTTCACAAAACAACCCAAAAGTCACACAAAACCTAATTTATTTGACACTAAACAACTTATAACCTCACATGAAATAATAGAGCATAGAATAGAAAATAATTTAAACTTGTCAAAAACGACTCCAAACTTTTTTATACAAAAAGAACACATCATAAAAACAGCATTCAAATAAATTTTTATGATTTTTGGATAAATATTTTATTTTCTAAAAATCATGGAAGATGCCTTTTTCAATTAAAATTTGTATTTTAAATCATGCAAAAACTACTCAAAATCAAAGTTTCAAATTTTTCATGGATTCATATACTCATAAGAAGCTTCTACAAAAATTTTCAGAATTTAAGGAGCTATTTTGAATTTCTATGAATTTTGAAAGAATCAAAGACTATTCAAAACAAAAGAAAATAGATAAATCAAGTTTTAAAACAAAACAAACACCAGCCGTAAACCGCCCCATCATTAACCCGCGCGGCCCAAGATCGGCGGGCCACCGCCGCTAGCAGTAGCAGGTCCGGCCCAACCGCCGACCGCTGGCCGAGCTGGGCGTGGGCGCCGACGCTTGATCGGTGGCTTCACGGGCTGACGAACCTCCCGGCATGACGCTGATTGGCTCTACGTGATCCCCTTGACTCGCGGACACGATGATGCCCCAAACCCTACACCTAAGGCATCGGGGCACCATCACCGGCCGGGCATACAAGATCGGGCGCCTGAAGGCCACTTCGGCAGCAAGGCGCTTGGCGATTTCCCAAATGACCCCGAGGACACCGGGCGAAGTCCGACCATCCGCTAACCCGAAGTCCTCACTAAAACGAATCCTTAAACGACTCCTACACGTGACGCTAGCCTACGCTACGCGAGCGGCAAGGCGGAGCTTCGTCGGCTGCTCGACGCTCCGTGTGGCTACTACGCCGGCTATGACCCAACGGGACGAGCACGAGTGCGGCGGTGAGCTCACCCCGCTGCGTGCGCATTAATCGGTTTGGACTCGGAGACGCAGGCGAGGATGGTCGGCGACGATGGCAAGAGCTGGGCGGCGCAGCGGTTCTGGCAACGACACGTTCGGGCTGCCCCCGTGGGCAAACACAAACCGACGAGCGACATGACCAGCCAAGACGACCCAAAGCTCTAGATGGTTGGCCATGTTGCTCACCGTAAACGTTGTCGACGACTAAGACGACTCTGCCAAGCCCTGGCTCCGACGGATGGAGAAGACGACGGCGCTGGTTGGGCTGGCCGAGGAACTACGCCACTGTAGCTAGCTCAAACGGGCGCGACAAGGAAGCGGCAACACGATGGCAAAGATCAAACTTGTGGATTGGAGCCCTGCCGCTTACCAAGAACCGAAAGGGGGCGAGGCGCTCCGCGCTACCATGGAGAAGAAAGAAAGGAAAACTTTACCTGGCCGTCGGGCTTTTATAGAGCAAGGGAATGGAGGTGGTCAGGAGGGATAACCCATCCGTAGCCGCCTGACGCCTCGACGCCGCCCTCACAGAGCGAACCACGGCAGCCGCGGCACGCGGTATGGAGGAAGAAAAAGCGTTTCCCCGTTTCACTGTAGAGTCCTAAAACTAACCTTTCTCGAATTTCATCAAATTCTCCCCAAATTTGAACTGAACTTTGAAAAACTCCAAAAAAAGTGACTTAGGCTAATTTTTTCAAGATCTACAATTTTCATAATTGGAAGATTTTCAAAATCAGCCTCTAAACATGACTTTTTGAAATACAGTTCAAAAATTTTGAAATTTGAATTCAAAATTACTTTTAAAATCATGTAACAACTTGAAAACTTTGTACATGACTTTTGTTCATCTCAACAAGATCTACAAACTAACTTTTTGAAAGTTTTGCAAATTTTGCTTAGATTTTGAAATAGGGTTTTTAAATCAAAAAGGGACAAAACCCTAATTTTGGTATTTTCAAAATTACTCAAAATTTTTGAACTAAACTTTGAAAACTCAAAATACCAACTTTGTTCAACTTTGAAAACTCTACAAATTTGCTTTAATAACCATACCCAAATTTTTTATAAATTTTGAATAAAAAGAAAAAGGGGGTAAAAGAAAGAATGGAATTTAGAGTTTTTCTTGAGTTCAATTCAACCTTTGAATTTGATTCAAATTTCAGATTCCCAACCTATACTATCCAACCCTCATCCAACAACACACACTTAGGATCAAAAACATCAAAAACATAAATTAAAATTAAATCACTCTAAATTTTCTTAAGCACAACATTCTCTAAAAAATATAAACTCATTTTAATTTCAATGCATTTCAAAATTTCTAATTATGCATGCTTTATGATAAACATGATGACATGGCAAGATTTTAGTTGAGTAACACCGTGGGTGTTACAGAAATCTTGGCCATTTTCCATTGTTCCCGCAATGTAAAATGGAAGACATTGGTGAACACCGCTCTAGATTTTTTGTCTTCTAAGCCCTCCTCCACAAATTTAAAACTCGTGTACCTTTTTTTTCCGCCTTTCTCATCCGGCCATTTTTGTTGGTTCCAAAGTTGATCCTTTTTCAATTACTATCTAACATTTACATGCATCGTTGATTTTTCGCGGATCCTGTGGCCTCGTATCCAGTTTTTAGAAAACGGCGCCCTTTATTGTTGTACCAATTTTATCATGCATAACTTCTACCTCTACACTGAAAGCAGCAATAGTTTCCCTTTTATATTTACCTTTGCAGTTATCATAATGTACCAAACCTATTGGTGCTATGAAAAATATACCGTTTTCTAATACTGAAAAAAGGAGGGGACTTACCAATTTAGATATGCCAAAATACAATGTTTTCTTTTCCTCACATTTTCCTTTAGCTTTTTCCGTTATATTTATATATGAATGTTGTAAATAGGATTTGTCTACAACATTAAAATAATTAGCGGACAATGGGCTGCGATGTTGGGTATGCCAAGACATAGAAATAATTTAGGATGCTGCCCCTCAATTTTTACTATGCTTTATTAGATCATTTCACGATTCAAGGATATAGATGCTTGCTTTTTAGTTATTTACATACACATTTATCTCATCATGTCCCAAACAACAAATCTAACGCTGCAGCTTTTGACAAATGTGATCATTACGTCCTTGTCTAGCATCTCATAATTTATATAATCCAATAATTTCAGTTAAATGTTAGCCTATTTCAAACTATTATTATTGTCGATACATGGTCCTACAAATGTGGAGATTTAGACATGCTTTGTCTACTCATATCCCATTACCGTCTCTACTGCATTTCGATCTCATCTATTATCTCCTGTGTTTGCAGGCAATGGGTTTTTGGCATCTTGAGGCAGCCTCAATCATTCATAGTCTATTGCCATAAGAGCAGCTACATTTCTAACCGATCACTTGAAGTACAAGACTCCGTAGCTGTGACCATGATGCATATGCAATTGGATTGCAATGGCAAACGATATCCTGATAAATTAATGGTGGCAAGGAACGTACTGAGAAAATACAATGCTAAATACCATTGGTGGCTAGCCCAACCCTACCTATTCCAGTGCCATCTCGGTCATGGTTTATTTTTTGGTAAATATAAGTATATACTGAAACCTACTCCCTCCGGTCCCTAAATAGATGTCATTCTAAACTACCCAGAAGTTAACGTTTTCAAACTGCCGGTAATTATATATTAAAATATATAAATATTTATGTTAAGTAATTAGTATCATTGAAAAAGATCCTTAAGTCTAGTTTTTTAATAAATTTATGCGGAGACATAAATGTTGCACGTATTTTCTACAAAACCTAGTCAAAGTTGAGAAAGTTTGGCCAAGCACGCACCCCATAACGACATCTAAATAGGGACGGAGGGAGTATAAAAACACTACTATGTCTCAAATAGAGAAGTCTGCATGATTGTTTGACCTCAATATTCAGAAGTTGTAACGAGGCATATTCTTTTTAGTTTGTTTCAGGCGCTCATATGAATTTATTTATTTATTGCTATTGTTGATTATGAGGAACAAACATCATAGTGAGGCTATACAGGCACAAAATGAAAACACATTGAGAGGTAGATTTATGAGTTGATCATCGCCGGTGGATTCTGGAATTTTACACCATCTAGTGTCATTCAAGCATTAGTAGTGAGTAATGACTACCGATCCTTTTGTCTTGCCATAGTGTCATTCAAGCATGATCAACAAGCAAGTTCAACAAATTCTGCTGTTGCAAATTAAGCAGCGCCATTGCAGGGGCTTAAAAGAGACGTTCTTATGTTTTTGCTGCGGAGGAGGGAGTGGGAGATACCACTGCAACCTGTCAGTGGCCTATGGCAACGAAGCTGCGGCGGTGTCGCGAGGATCATCCAAAAGCCTCTTACGGGGCGGCGTCCGGCTTCACCGAGGCCTTACCACTAAAAAGGGTGAACTCACGGAGGGTAGAAGAGCGAACCCAAAAAAAAGAGGTTGAAGTATAAATTTTTCTCTTTGTTAATAGGTATAAATATAATTTTTTTTTGAACAGCCAAATCATAATACATAAAACCAAGTTTGCCATACTCTGGAGTACTTTTTTATATTAATATATTATGAACCATGAAGGTTAGAACCGTGTCAAATCATCATTACAAGTAGCAGCATACGCAAAAATGAAATGAGTTGTGTACTTGAATCACTGCTGGGGTAGTGGTGAAGGACCTTGCTATGAGCAATCAAATGGTACCATGCTTCAATTATGATGCAACAAAATTAACTTTTAAATCCCAGGTGTGCATGTAGCGGTTGAAGGATCTTACCCGCAATCAAACAGTACCATGTTTCAATTATGATGCAACAAATTACTTTCTTTTTTCAAAAATAACTATATATATTTATTTTTTCAATACCAGAAACTCATCCATTGCATTACGAAAGCTAGTCCATCTAGCAACTGCAATTCGCGCATTCTCTTTTTAGATTAGAAAAAAAAAAAAATTGAATAAAAATGGCTGTAATTTCTTAACAACCAGCACAACGAAATATTTATGACAAAATCAGCCGCGGGGGGAATGTACCCGCGGGAAGGGAATTTTGGTCCCCAATCTCTCCGCTGTGCCAACCAACCAACGATGCACCCACCTGCACCACGCCGTTAACGGGTCCAGAACATCCCTTATCGGATCCACTCCGCCCCTCCCGTCCGATTGATTCCCCAGCCATCCATCCACCCCTCGCCGATCCTCCTCCTCCTCCAGTCCGTCCGGAATCCGGATCGCCTCCTCCCACCGATCCGTCCGGGCATCATCGGCATGGCTGCGCCCCGGACGAAGCCGGCGCCGGCGCCGAGCGCTTCTTCGGCGGCCTAGCGTTCGTTTGTGCGCCTCCGAGGAATTCGCGTCACCGGATCTTGCGTGGGGCCGTCGAGGATCCCCTGCACCGCCGCCGCTAGTATGAGCTCCGACGGGCGTCTCCGCCGCGCGCTGGCCGCGTTCGGTGGCGGCGGTGACGTGTGGAGCCTCGTGGACGCGGCGCTGGACGCCGCCGCGCGGGACAGCCCCGCGGAGCTCCGCGCGCGCCGCGACGGCATCGTCCAGCGCCTCTACGCCGGGGCAGCAGCCCGGTGCCCCAACTGCGACGACGCCGACGCTCCCCGCCGCGTGCTCAGCAGAATGGTGCTGCCGTCGCTGCTGTTGCTGCTCCTGCGGCGGCGGGGATGGGATGGCGTCTCCGGCGGCCTCGCCTGACGAGGAGGTCGACGCGGACGTCGTTGACGACGACGATGGGGACGCCGATGCCGGCGTGGAGAGCAAGATCCTGGCGATCAGGGATTTCCTGGAGGACCCCGACCAGGTCCTCAAATATCCCATCTTTACCTCTTTGATTTGATTGACAGCGCCGCAATTTGCTGACAGTGTGGTGTGTCCTCTGCTTGCTTCGTTGCAATCTTGTACCTCTGTCGTGTGGTCTCCTCTCAGTCGGAGGACGAGATGGTGAGCCTGCTGCAGAACCTAGCAGACATGGACATCACCTACAAGGCTCTCCAGGTCAAACTTGCTTTTTAGCTTCCACTTTTTTTCGGTTATGTTCAAGGAAAGATTGGTTCGAATGCTTTCTGAGGCAGCAGATCAACGTGGTGAAAAGTTTGGGATTCTGTTTGAGATTCTGTTTTTGCAGGACACGGACATCGGACGCCATGTGAATGGCCTGCGTAAGCACCCATCAATGAGGTCCGGCAAGTGGTGAAGCTACTCGTTAGGTGATGAACCAGCTGACATTGCTCTATTGGATCGATAATAAAGACATAACTGTCTTCTGATAATCTGATTGTGGTTTTCTCTTTCTCTTCGGCCTTGAAGGAAGTGGAAGGAGATAGTGGATGACTGGGTGAGGCTGCACAACTCAGGTGGTGATGCTAGTGGCTCGATCATAAGTACGATTGCTTTGCATAATTCTGAACTTGTCTAGTGTGTTGTGTTTTGACTCCAAAGCTTTTGGAATTACTTTGTGTTTGGTGATAATTTTGATACCTTTGATTTGATTCATGGTGGCAGGCGATGGTGACTCACCTGATAAAGTCCAACCCAAGTACCATCAAAATACTCATGTAACTATTCTTTCACACTCCAATGTGGGCTGATCTTCAGTTTCTTGTGTATAGTAATTAAAAAAAGATAACTGTGTCACACCAGATTTAGTAAATCCATTTTTTTGAGAGGTTTGACTTGTGGACACTACACTAAAGGTGTGTAGTTCAATTTCCCTTCCTAGTAAATCCATTCTGTAAACAAAAACAAACATCTACTCCCTAAGTGCCATACTTTTTGTAGCACACGTCTTAGTTTTACTATCTTATACTTCATATCAATCTTCTTATACCTTTAAATTCTTTTTCTTGTCCCAATGGCATGCTTGCCAACAAAAAATGTAATTTACGTTGTTGCTATTGTGCAATTGCAGGCTTCAGACAAGTATTCCCCCAGCCCACAGAGGCATAGTGAGTTCCCATATCCATCTCCTAAGAGATTTAAGTAGAGCTCGTACTTTGCATGACCAACTGATGTACTGATGGTCCCTATTTTGGACCTTAGATGTTTTGAGTTCAGAGAGGTCTAGCAATCATAATTTTGTGGAGTCAACAATGGA
This sequence comes from Hyparrhenia diplandra, assembly GCA_015847255.1. Lineage (NCBI taxonomy): Eukaryota > Viridiplantae > Streptophyta > Magnoliopsida > Poales > Poaceae > Hyparrhenia > Hyparrhenia diplandra. The sequence continues at coordinate 851,950 of JADLZK010007878.1, forward strand.
GAAGCATAGAACGAGCCCTGCTCCGGCATACCATAACACTAAGCAGAACAACAGCAACAACTATTCTACTGTTTCATCATCAGCACCAGTTGTAAGCCTTTGACCATATAGTCCTCTCTGATTTTCTCACAGCTGTACTTCTCATTGCATAAGGACTGTACTTGGTTTTGTCTAGTGCACAACAAAAAAAGGCTTGAAGATAAAAGTTCAGTCCTCCCTGAAAAAAAAAGAAGAAACAAGGCCAATATTCTATCAGCATGGGTTGTCATCTGTTCACTAGCCTCACTATACACCACTGACTGCACATTGATTTATCATGCAAAGTAGTGAAAAAAGACACTTATCATTAATTAGGCTTTTAATTTTTCTTAGACTTTTGACTTTGCTCTGCTCACGTGTAGCATAACAGTTCCTATTCTTTCATGTGATATTCACAAATACTCTTTGCAGAGAGCAATGAGGGAGCAAAAAGAATACTCTTTTGGATTCGAAGCTAGATTCAGCCAGGAAGAGGCTTCAGGAAAACTACCAGGAAGCGCAAAATGGTAATGTTTCAGTCACATGCTCTGTACACTTACATTTGACTTAGAGCCTAACGAATTTAAATAGTATCTGACTACATATATAAAGTATAATTCTTAGTCTGATTTCCCATCAAACTCGTCAAAATGATGGCTAAACTGTTAGGCTAACACTATGCCAGTGAGATCAAAAGAAGTGACATTGGTACCCATGTCTAACATCTTTTTTCCGCTCCCTTTTCAGCGAAAAAAGCAGAGGACAATACAAGTGATGGATATCCATGACATACCAAAAAGCCAAAGAACAGGAACACTTTCATACGCAAGAGTGGAGGTGGATTCGGCAAAGCACCGGTGATCTGCCTAATCGCCATCGTTGGTGCCTATAGGGGACTCCATATTTATTTTGTACTAGCAAAAAACGAAATTTGAAAAGCAAACTCTCATTTTCCCAGTTTGATTTTGTACTCCTGCAGTCCAGTACACTGATACAAGTATATATACTGCCCTAGTCCATGAGGCTACGCTTGTACTTCTCTTATGACTGAAAAACAGAAGGAAAACAAATTGTGTTATTATTCATGAACACCCACCTTCCTACCTAGCAATACATGGATAGCTTTTTCTTTTCTTTCTTTTTTTTGCATTGGACAGGCGGCTAAGAACATGGTCGTGCAACGCAGAATGGGTGCGTGAAAGTGTGGACGAATCAATCATGCACATTGTTTATCATTTTTTTCTATAAAAAGGGAAAAACGAGTAGCACGAGCATAGATTAATTGCCATGAAGCTGATTCAGTGGCAAGAGGTGAAGTTGTTTACTCAAAAAGTCAAAGCAGCTTTGCATCTCGAGTGGCTTTGGGGAAACTGGAGGCAGGCCACATGACACTCGTGTGTGCTGTCCTGTGTTACTCCTGTCCCCGTCGTGGGACGAAGTGGGGATCCCATGTCGTCGGCACTTCAGACCACACCCACAGTATTATTCTGCAACATCTTCGTCCCATAACACGTTGCCGTGCTAGATTCATTTGTCAGGAACAACGATCTTTGCTCTTATCACGCACCGTCGTCTTCTTCTTCTTCGACTAAGGGTGTGTCACTTATTTAGTTGCAACCAAGGGTTCGTAGTTCAAAAGGGGCCTTATTCTCAAAATAGACTTTAAAAAGCCTATGATCATGTGAGATGGGACTTTCTCCAACAAGTAATGACAGGAAGAGGGGTTTCTTACTCAATGGATAAGTTGGGTCATGAGCACCATTAAAAATGGGAGAGTTTGCATTAACAATAATGGGGAAAGAAGTAACTACTTCAGGACCTTCAGGTATAGGTGGAACACTAATCTAATTTGGACATCCATGGATTTTTGACAAATGACTTAGAAATTCAAATTTTGGTGGGGACCATCTCTTCCCTAGTTCATTTTTTTGAATTAGAGGGTATCCATTGGACTTCTATGGACATCCAACTTCCACCTAGACCTTCAGGCTTAAGACAGGGGAGACCCACTCTCTCCTCTTCTCTTTTAATCTAGTTGTAGATGCATTAGGGGGTGATGCTACACTCTGCAATAGAAAAAAGGTCCTTAATTGGTGACCTTATACCGGGGGTGTATCACACATTCAATATGTTGATGATACAATAGTGATGATTGATGGGTCTGAAAAATCTATCAGCGACCTAAAACTTATTCTATATTGCTTTGAGTAGTTATCTGGGCTTAAGATAAACTACCATAAGAGTGAAGTTTTTGTATTTGGCTACTCTCAAGAGGAAAAAAGAACTCAAGGCAAACATGCTAAAAGCGTGTTCTTGGGAATTTTCCTATGAAGTATCTAGGAATTCCATTGAGCTATAAACATCTTAGTGCTAGGGCATTTGGACCTATAGTCCACAAGATGATAAAAAAGATTAGATTCTTGGAAAGGGAAAAATGCTAACTTCTAGAGGAAGACATATTCTCACCAATTCTTGTCTGAGTTCCATTGCAATTTTACTGCATGGGCTTTTTATCATCTTATTGATGAAACTCATTGTCGAATGGACAATATCAGAGCTAAGTCCCTACGGCAGGGGCTGAGGACATGTTCAGGGTACCACATGAATGATTGTTTTGCTTGTTAAATGGATGCGGAAAATATATCAACAACCTGATGCTTTTTATGGTTTTAGATCATTAAAGCTAAATATCTAAAAAGAAGGGATTTTTGCCTCTAAAAAGCACCGGAGGGTCACATTTTTTTGGAAAGGGCTGCATAAAGTTAAACATTTGTTTGATTGAGGATCTGTGTTTAAAAGTGGGTAATGGAAACTTTGTGTAGATTTTTGGGAGGATTGTTGGGTAGAGCTGTCCCCTTGAAACTTTTGTTCAATGATTTGTATAGAATTGCAAGGGGGGCCAATGCCCCCCCCCCACTCACACTAAGGAGATAGTGTTCTCGGCGATCCGGAGGGGGGGCGGCGACGCTATTTCCCATTCTAGCCCCCACTTAGGATGCAGGCGTAGGGTGGCCAAGATATAGGAGGAGGAGAGTGCTAGATTGGTTGCAGCTCACACTCAATAGTGGTTTGGACCAAGCTAAGTGGGCTCTGTGGAGGGAGACGAAGAAGCTTCATGCCAAGATCTACAAGTTGGAGGCGCCAATTCTAGGGGGGTGAGCTGTAGGCTCCACCCCCTTGTAAATGAGACCACACCCTTGTTAGCCCGCGCAAGAGGCACCACCCTAGTTGCACCTGCTGGCACCACCATTGACCCATAGGTCCCTATGTCTTGAGGACCCATAGGAGATCCATCCCTATGCCTTGAGGACCAACTATTCGAGCCATCGGGGACCAAGTACTTGAGCCATTCGAGTCCGGTCCAGTATGTGGAACTTAATAATGTGCTTCCATGTTTATCATGATGATATATGTATGGTTTGGATCTTTTCATCACAAAAAGACCCAAAAAAAAAAAATTTTTGCAACTCTATACATAACAGGTCATCAAAAGAAGAAAAAGAATCATACAATTAACAAAATTAACAAAAAAAAACTTATATACTAGGGGCCCAATGCCCGCTCCCCACCCACACCCACACTCAAATCACAGCCACCACTGAAAAATCTCATGATTAATCAACGATAACAATTATTGTCCTATTTGTATTCCTATTTTAAGAAATTTCAAAAATTATAAATATATGTAAACTATATAAGATTAAAAAATATATTGGATACTATCGAATAATTTATATGCATGCTTATGTCCTTGTGAAAAAAGTCTAGATCATATATTTATACTCTATTTGATCAGCAAGATAAAGAAAAAAGAAAATCTGATACTAGTAGTTTATTAAATATTTTGTATTAAACCACAACTAAGATTATATTTGATGATAAACAAGCATGCCATATTCATCTAAGACACACATTATACCAACCCTTTTTTTTTTTTTTCCTGCCTAGTTCTTTTATATTCCAATATATGCGGTCATTTCAAAAGTATCAACACAACATTGCTAATGTTTCTCTACTCTCTTTTGTTTTAAAAAAGTGAATATCTCACTTTTCATGAGTCAACTAATATCAAATTTGACAAAATATATGAAAAAGTGATAGTATTTATAATACCAAATAAGTATTGTTAGAATAATTTGCAATATATTTTTAGTAAACATATTTAGAGGTTAAATGTTGATGCTATAATATAGCATTTTCCTTAAAATTCACCTAAATCGTGCTGATCATAAATCAGTGAATTTGAATTTACATCTACTTGTAAAACTCCCCATATGGTCATGCTCATGGAGAAGAGGGAGGAGGGATACCTCTGCACCTCTCGTTGCCGGGCAGCTAAAACGGGATCACGGAGAGGCCGTTCCAAGCGTAACGTGCCTCATCTCCCGCGCAAGCCGGGGTAGCATCGCCATTGCTCTGCATGCCTCAGCCATCCGTGCGAACAAACAACCACTGACCTCGCCATTGCTCATTTCCTCCCCAGGCCTTCCACCCGGCCGGAGATGGACAGCCGGAGCCAAGCGCCCTACAAGTCCAGCAGCTTCTCGCCGGCCACCACCCGCGACGACGGCGGCAGGACCCGGGAGGTCGACCACAACTTCTCCCTCGGCGCCCTCCGCGACAAGAGGGACGTTCCGCACGGCGGCGGCTCCAGCAGGGAGCACTCCATCAGGGAGGAGGACGAGCAAGAGGGGGTGATGGCGAGGGTCCGGGCTCGAGGGGGCGGCGATTCGGCGGACCTCGCCGCGCTGTCGGCGGAGGTCGACGCGTTCCTCGCGAGCCAGCAGGGCGAGGACGCGCCCGTGAGCGTCACGGAGGCGACGCTGGAGAGGTTCGCCTCCGCCGTCGAGCTGCTGGTCGCCAGGTCCGGGGGCGTCGACGACAAGTGGGCCGCGGAGGCCGGCGGCGAGCCGTCGGTGCTGCTCGCCGCGATCACGCGCATCGCCGCGCTCTCGTCCGCGCTCGGCAAGAGTCCCGAGGGCGGCGGCAAGCACGCGGCCGCCGTGAACCGCGTCACGGCCGTGCTGCACCGGGCCATGGCGTTCCTCGAGGGAGGAGTTCCACGGGCTGCTCGACGACCCGCGTCGTCCCGGGGGGGCGGCGGCGAGCACGAGCCCGACCGGTGCGTCCTCGCGCCGTCGCAGGGCGTCGTCCGACGAGTCCCGCGCCGCCGTACCCGGCGGAGACCGTGGAGCAGCTCCGCGGCATGGCCGACGCCATGGTGGCCGCCGGGTACGTGACGGAGTGCGCGCAGATGTTCCTGGTGGCGCGGCGGAACGCGTTCGACGCGACGCTGCAGGCGCTGGGCTACGAAGCTCAACATCGACGACGTGGTGAAGATGTCGTGGGAGGCGCTGGAGGCGGTGATCGTGACGTGGACCAAGGCGTTCCGGCACGCCATCAACGTCGGCCTGTCCACGGGCACGACCTGTGCACGCGCGTCTTCGCGGGGCGCCACGCCGCCGTGGGCCGCGGCATCTTCGCCGACCTCTCCCGCTGCGTGATGCTGCACATGCTCAGCTTCACGGAGGCCGTGGCCATGACCAAGCGCGCGGCGGAAGCTCTTCAAGGTGCTCGACATGTACGAGGCGGTGCGCGACGCGTCCCCGGTGGTCGAGGCGTTCCTGTCCGCCGACGAGCACGCCGAGCACAGCCACCATCACTCGGGGCTGGCGGACCTCAAGTCGAGATCGCCGCCGTGCGGTCCCGGCTCGGCGAGTCCGCCGCCGCCATCTTCCGCGAGCTGGAGAGCTCGATCCGCGCCGACGCCGGGAAGCAGCCGGTGCCCGGCGGCGCGGTGCACCCGCTGACCCGCTACGTGATGAACTACCTCAAGTACGCGTGCGAGTACGGCAGCACGCTGGAGCAGGTGTTCCGCGAGCATTGCGGCAATGGCGGCGGTGACGGCAACCCGTTCGCGACGCAGCTGATGGAGGTGATGGAGCTGCTGCACGGCAACCTGGAGGCCAAGTCGCGGCTGTACAAGGACCCGTCGCTGAGCAACATCTTCCTGATGAACAACGGGCGGTACATGCTGCAGAAGATCCGGGGCTCGCCGGAGACGAACGCCATGCTCGGCGAGGCGTGGGCGCGGAAGCAGTCGACCAACCTGCGGCAGTACCACAAGAACTACCAGCGGGAGGCGTGGAGCCGCGTGCTGACGCTGCTCCGCGACGACGGCGTGCTCACGGTGAAGGGCCACGTGCAGAAGCCGGTGCTCAAGGAAGCGCTTCAAGCAGTTCAACGCCGCCATGGACGAGATCCACCGGACGCAGGGCGCGTGGGTGGTCAGCGACGAGCAGCTGCAGTCGGACTGCGCGTCTCCATCGCCGCCGTCGTCGTGCCGGCCTACCGCTCCTTCCTCCGGCCGCTTCGCGCAGCACGCTTCAGCGCCGGCAGGCAGACGGAGAAGTACGTCAAGCTCAGCGGCGAGGACGTGGAGACCATCATCGACGAGCTCTTCGACGGCAACGCCACGTCTATGGTCAGGAGGAAGACATGACAATAATTCTTGCCGCGCATTGCATTCGTCGGTTCAGCTAATCCACCATTATCGATTTGAGCACTGTATTATTGTTTTTTCTTCAAAAATCTTCTTTTTGTCTTCTGTTAATTAAAAAATGTCACTGTACTAATTTCAGTTCATCCATGTACTAAGAACTGTACTTACTACACTACTTCTCTCGGGGTCGATCAGGGCAGCAGCTAGATCGTTTCTGTAATTTGTCCCCATGTATTGCCTGATGATGACATTATAAACCAACTGGCCTATTCTTCTCCAAATGTAATGTTGCAGTTGCAGGCTTGCTCAGGCGAAAGCCTTCACCGAAATTCTTGTCGGTGGTAATGGCGGCGCTCCTGGGCGTCGTTCTTCTGTTGGGGACACCGTTATGGAGCATCGCGTTCTGAAGCATGGAGTCTCGGGGTGAAAACCCGGTCAGGTTTTGGGCCGGCGGCAGCGGGCGCTTGCCGGCGTCACGCCCCCTCCTTGGGCGCCCGCTTCTCGAGACTCATCTCAAGCGTGGCGGTGTGGGAGGTGGACTGGTTGGCCCGTGCGGCGGCATAGGAGGTGTGCCTTGGTCTTGGTGTTGGCGAGGGGCGGAGGGCCCATGGGTGCTAGAGTTCTTGAGCTAAGAGCACATGGTGGTGGTGATCTTGGTGTTGGGCGGGCAGAGGTGGTGGTGCTCCTAAAGCGGTTTCGATATACGGAGTCTGGGCGGTCGGTGGCTAGTGGAGTGTGAGGCGATGGGTGAGGCAAGGCCCCCCACGTGGAGTAGAGTAGCGGGGATCGGTGTGGTTTCCAATGGTGCCGTGGCGGGATTATTCTGCCGGGCTTATTTGGAGCTGGGAGATCGGCGATCGTGGGTGTACGGCAGGGTGTTAGTCCGTGGTGGAGGAATCTGGTAGCTGTTGGGACTTGCGGCGGGTTGCGTTCTTCGGGCGTGGCACGGCGTCGGCGGCGGCAGCAGCGCAGGTTGAATGGACTGCTTTTTGGCTTCTCTCCCAGGTGGTGGTGGTGTTATTGGGTTGTGTTGTGTGGTGCTGTGTCGATGTCCCAATCCGACTAGCTGTTTGTTGTGGATGGAGGCTCGTGTTGATGACCCAATCCGGCGGCGAAGCGTCATGTTTATTCTTTCTCCCATGGTCGTTGTTAGTTGAGTTTGAGTTGCTTTAGTTGTTGTAACAAGTGGTAGGTGGGGTGGAACACTCCCCTAAGTTGAGTTGAGTAAGGCGCTAGTTGTGGCGCGAGTTGAGTGGATTTGGTGCACAGGTGTGCGGGTGGAGTAGGGTGCCCTCCATGATTGTATGGTTTTTCTGCGGGTTTCAGGTCAAAAACTGAATTTTGTGCATTTTACCTTTTTCCTTTTTTAGTCCAATAAAAATCGCGTGAAAACTTTGCCGTCCCTAAAAAAAAAAAAAGTTGCAGGCTTGCATCTATAGATATATAAATTGAGGTGAAATCAATTACATCAGGATTCTAATCGAGATGAATGAACAGCTGATGTCGACAGTGAATCCAAATCCTTTATTGATTTGATCTTGTTCTTGAGCCTGAACCTCTCAACCGAGTTTGGTGTAGACCTTGACGTCCCTCCACCTGGACTCCATGTAATGTGAGGGTTCCTTCTGCGTGTACACCCCAAACTTGAAGTAGTGTCGGTACCCGCCGCGGCCCGGGACAACGAGCCGCTCCTCGCCGTCGACGAACACGGTGAGCATCGCCGCGCCGACGTCGTGCACCACGTTGAGCCGGAACCAGCGGTCGTAGATGTGGTCATCGACGACGCGGGTCTCGTCGTGGTAGTACATGGCCGCCCCGTACACGTGCAGCATCAGCGTTGTGTTCCGCAGCGGCACCGGTGACGCGCCGAACACCTGCATCACCGACACGCCGGAGGTCCCTGCCGGCACGTACCCGTAGCCCTCGAACTGCCACACCCCTGTCGTGTAACTCACCTGCACGCACGAACGAACAAACGAACGAATTAACAGCTCAATCATGATGAGTCAGCATGATTGGAGAGGATGGATTAGCAGCATGATTAGCGTTGACCGGCCGGCCGGGGATATTAGTGTACTTCTAGGTGGATCTCAGGCGTGGCTTGGTGGGGGCTGCCGACGCTGAGGGCTTGTCGGTGCGGTACACCCACATCCGCCGCACGCCGTCGCGGAACTCGTAACGCTGCTCCGGCGGCAGGTCATTACGGCTTGTCCAACTTGAACCGGTCCTCGGTGAGGTTGACGCCGACGAAGCCCAGAGTAGGGTCAACGCCGGCGGAGCTCCGGCCACAGCACGAGACGACCAAGACGATGAGCAGGAGTAGATGAGGCCATGGCAGCGAGGGAGGAGGAGGAAGGAGCCATTTGCTGCTCAATTGCTCGCGTGTGGATGGATAATGGCCTACTTTTCGAGCTCAGTTCACTGACACAAATTCTGATGAACGACAGGCTCGCTGCATATATACTTATATAAGATGCTGCTATATATGCTGGTTTGTCTAAATGAACAGGCCGAAACCTTAGATGATTCCAATGAGTTGGCCGGCTTCGAAGCTAATGAACTACAGTAATGTTCAGCAAAGTAATTGTAATTAACGCGCTGACGCCAGTGTCTTGCAATGGCTGCTTCTAAATATTCAGAGTAACAGCCTGCAAAGGTATATGTGCCGACAGTTCTTTTTGTGAGTTCACCTGCCCGGCCGCCTGCAATGTTTGGTTGTTTTGCTCGATCGCAAGTCCTTGTGACAACTGAAACTCTCCAAAGACTACAATTTCGGCGTATGTATTTGGAGTAACTGCTAACTCAGCTACTGAGGAGGGGATTGAGAAAGAGTAGAGTTCATAAATTTATTGGAAGGGGATACCTATATACTAACTACTTTTAATTAGTGACGAATGTGAAGGATACGGAAACTGAAATATCGGATATTCATCTTAATCTACTAAAGGGACTGAAAAGAGCGACTAGAGGGGGTGAATAGGAGCCTCAAAAATCATTCGCTCTTTTGAGAACTCACGACATCACAAACCCAGGGACTCGAAAATTCTCACAGAACAAGTAGCACAGCCGCTAGCTGGTAGTGAATGCTATCGTGAAGTATTATACTTCGCAAGTTCAACAAACAAGTCGGCGGAGTGTCGATGGCTTTATCGGAAACCCTGACGAGGCAGCGGACGCGCAACAATCGGCAGCCGGATGTGTCAGCGGGTGGCGTATGGTGCTGTTCAGAAAGCGAACCCAAAAACCGCAAGGGCAGCGGACGGCGGTGGCAAAGCTTACGGACGCATCAGCTGCAGGAGAAACCCGAGAGAAACTCTATGGGCGGTCTCCAGGCGGCTGGAGAGAGACGGCGTGAGACGCGTCGAGAACAAAAGCGTCAGCTGCTGCTCAAAATCCGGGGAAGAAGAACTAAGCAGCAGCCCAGCGTCGGCCTCACGGTACCGCGAGGCCAGCGTCGGGGAGAGTGAAACCGGCAGAGAAAAACCTTACTGGACACCCGCGGGACGCCGCGAGCAGGGAGCAGCGGACCGCAGACAGCGTCCGGGCTACTTTTAAAGTGACCCAAACTTGAGTCACGCGAAGGTTCAATCTGGGCTGTGACTGAGGCAGCGGGCGCATGGGTGGTACATCGGTGCGGCGTCCGGTACCCTCAAAACAGAAACCTGAGAACGAACTCAAACGCCTCACACAAAATCGAATCGAGAACTCGATCAAATCTCCATCTCGAGGTGAAAATTTGGTCAGGTAATCTAGACATGTAGGTGACCACATCCCCAAAGAAATTCAAGATTTGAGCGAGAGAGAAGCGAGAGAGGAATTTCATATCATCACGAAGAACCACGAACCCTAGACCTAAACGTGGATCAATCTATGGATTCAGAGGATTCAACCAAGACCCTTCGATTGAATCACTTAGGTTCTCGGCGATAGAACAAATCCTTTGCAAAGAAGAGCGATGCGAAGCGATCCAAGGGCCGAAAGAATCAACTCTAGAAGAGGGAAGAGAAGAAGTGACGAAAATCACGGCCAAGAACTCAAATCGCGAGGCGAAAACATCACATAGACACAATCCATCGATCCGAAAAGCCCGGAGGGCATGCACACACAAAGGGGTGTGCTTCCTACGAACAATTGATCTCAAAATGTCTAGACCTCTCACCTCAAGCGGACTAGAGGCGGGAAACCCCTAATGGTTGAGCGTAGGAGAGCAGCCTGAATGGAGGGCTGCCCTCTTTATTTATAGTCTTGGTCACAATGACCATCCTACCCCTGCGATACAATTGTTGAAACCACTTAGATAGGGGGCATAATGGTCAGACTTGGATATCTTACGTCAAAAATGACCATCAGCACTCCTCCTCATCAGTAGCATTGCTCCACGTAATCTCGAAGCCGCGCATGTCGTCCTTTCGTCCACCGGGGAACATCCGGCGCGGGTTTTGAGGCCCAAACCATGAAACACCCACCGATGGTTTTGAGGCCCAAAACACCAAACCAGCGCCCCGTGGTTTTGAGGCCCAAACCACAAACCCGGCCACCGATGGTTTTTGAGGCCCAAACACGCCAAACCTCAAGCGCATGCCACCCGGTCTTGGCTTTGAGTCGCCAAGTCATGCGAGTCGCCCGCTCTACTTGCACTTCGCCCGTCTTGATCCGTCGACCACGGTCCGGCCGTCCTCTTGCATTCGTCGATGTCCCGGATGTTAGCCACCATGGCTAGCCACCTGTGATCGGTCCCTCGGTCTAAGCCTCATGTCGTCCTTCACCTCCGTGGTCAAAAGTCGGCCGACACACGTTCTCCTTGGCCTCTTCACCTCGCGCCGCCACCTACCATCTCACGAGCTCCACACCTGCCTACAACACAAACCAGACATACATCTTGACACACTCCCGTGTGCCGGTGAACATACTTGAAGCATAAATAAAAGGAAAAATAGAAGTAAAATGTTGGCCGGTTGATAATCACACAACTAAAACATTTGGTCTAAATCAACCATGTGTTCGTATCTACGTGTGTGTTCTCTCTCAAAAAAAAAAAGCTAAGTGTGTTGGGATATATTGGGATGGAATTTAGTTCAGTTTTTACTCCCACCCGCCACATATGGATTCATGCGAATTCAACTACATCAAGAACTCAAGTGGAACATGTAGAAGGTATAATAAGTGGTGATGTTGACTTGTTGAGCTTAAAAGTATATATCACCAAATACTAGAAAAGTTTTTTTTTAGAACTCCTAAACCTTTTGTGACAACAGATGTCTGGTCATAATTAAAAAACTAGTAATAAGTACCTTTTTTTTCAAATGAACCATAATTCAACACATCGAATTTGTCTTTAACTTGCCTCACCATATGTTTTTCATCTCTTAAACATCAATTTACGGTAGAATTACATCACATCGCTCTAATGTATGTATCCCTCTCACCTATTCCAACTAGAATAATACATACAACCGTACCGATAAATGAAAAGAATCTATGTCATTTGGCGAAAAAATAAATCGCAGATAACTCCACTATTTCATCTACTAGTAGCTATCAGTACCTACATTGGACGACTTGCGTGCCATGCTTCTAAACACCTGGAAAATGTTTGGTGTCATAGGGACCTTGAGCACCCCCTGCTGGCCATACCCAAACTGTTCTTGGCCATCTCCAGCAACGCGGCCATGCACGGCTCCTTGTGGTTGCTCACACGAACCAACACCCTCGTCTCAATCGCCGCGGTCCCTGCACCACCCTCCCTTGTCATCGTCGTCGACGACCAGTAGTATAGGGAGGTACCCTTTCGGGACCCTGATGTTCCTCTGCTTGTCGTCGTCGCTGAAGTGACGACACCGCCGGCTGGGCATACAACAACTCGCCGAGAAGGCCTCGCTGGAGCTCATCTTCTTTGTCCAAGCGGCCATTGTCGTCGTCGTCGTTTGTGTAACATTGTAGTATATATATGTGTTGTGGATTGGCTGGCTGTGTTTCGTATGACTTGATTGATCGATGCTCAAAGTTGGTTGTGATGGATAAAAGGGATGCAATGCGATGTAAGGGTTAATATAGCTAGTGTTGTTAGAGGGTCAAAAGCGAAATGAGGACTTTTTTCAGATGAGTAGACATGCGTGGCTTGTGTGATTGGGCATAGTGATAGTGAGAGTTACTGACTGGCCTGTACGTATTCTCGTACTTGAGCACAGTAGACGACAAACGTCGTTGGTATTGTTACGTCCCTATCACAGTCAGCATGGTTAATCAAATTTAGTAATAGAAGGCTCCTGTATTGTAATAGAAAACTATGGTGGTTTTTACTTTGCCGTACGTGGGGATTATTTGCATTTAGACTTGTATACACATCGGCTTAGCGCAATACTAACAGTTAGTCAATTGACGTCGTACATGGTCAGACTACTCATCATAACGGACGGTAGTGAGTAATTTGATTTATTTATTTTAAACTGATAAAAGTAAAGAAAGCTGCCAACTATATTAAAAACAAGAAGAAGCTTAGCTTGAGTAATAACATAGCAACTATAAGAGCACCCTTTGAGGGTAGATCAACGATAGCAATTATTAAAACATCACAAAAAAACACATCTAATAAAGCAACTCTAATATGATTTGGAATGGGTAGCACCAAACCTTTGTGTTAGCAGCTAGAAGCAGGAAGAAGGAAGAAATCTAGTAGATGGAAAGAACTAGGCAGGGAAGGGGAGAAAAGTAATGCTGAAAGATTAACTTCGAATTCAAACATAACGAGTTTGTTTTCCTCTCTCCCTTCTCTCTCAACTCGCTCGTTACTTTATAGTTTCTAGCGTTTCCATTTCTGGACCAGTCACCATGGTGTTGGGTTGGGCGTTTCCACTATGGACCAGTCACCATAGTGTTGGGCTTGGGCTGCCTTCTTGGCCGCGATGGGCCAGCTTCATCCCTCCTTGTTGTTGGCTATGCTGGACGGGTCTATGGTGCTAACACTTTGAAACATAACCCACGCAACAAGTGCAACAAAAGAAACTAATGAAGAGCAACGAAATCTCACCACAAGGTCCCAAAAAAGCATGACCTTTGCACACACATATGAGAGAGGTAGCTGAGAAGATCGGATGGTAGTAGTTCAATTGGTAGTCTGCATAGTTGAAAAAAAAACGATGCATGGCCTAGAAGAGGGGCGATCAGGCCGGGGGGCGGATCTAGGATGGATGGGGCTAATGAGATTTCGGGCTATAGCTGGAGATTAATGGTGATCTAAGGCTAAGTAACAGTGATTCAAAGGCATAATCATGCTCACGAGAGGAGGGGTGCAACCCTGGCAACCCCACCCGTGGATCCGCCTCTGGGGTGAATAAGACTGCAAAAATTAAGTTTAAACTCAAAAACAACAGTTAGTAGAGTGCTGAACTTTTGTGGATATATTCCGTGAAACTTCAGCGCATGACACAGAAGTTCATGAAATTGTCTTTAAAAAGACCCGAAAGCATAAGTGGTAATGTTGAGGCTTAAAAAGTATATATCGCCAAATATTGCAAGAGTTTGTTTCTGGAGCTCCAAAACCTTGTTTTATAACACTGATGAGACTTGTGTAGGAGATCGATACTCATCAAATTATAAGGTGTACAAAATGAAATCCTAACACGAAACTTGTTGGAAGCTAAAGTTAAAGGACACCCATTTTTCAAATGAACCATACCCGGTACATCGAATTTGTCTTCAAACATGTCTCTCGTCATATGCCTTAAATCTTTTTTAAACATCAAATTCTTGGTAGAATGACATCATCGCTCTAACGTATCAGTCTAACCCTAGTCCAACTAGAACATGTACTAGAACTAGAGCCATTACGGATAAATAATGAAACATAAAGAAGAATCTACGTCGTTTCGCAGCAAATAAACCACGTACACTCATGCAGATAACTTTGCTCCGTATTTCATCATCTACTTGCAGTACAGTAGCTACTTTGGATTTTGGACTTGTGTGCCATGCATGCTAACCACATGATCAAAACGCTGCGCGTCGTCGCAGGGATCTTGAGCACCCCCTGCTGTTGGTACCCAAACTGTTCCTCAGCCGCCTCCAGCAACGCCGCCATGCACGGCTCTTGAGGTCGCTCACACGCACCAACACCCTCGTCTAGCTGCACCGCCCTCCACCTCGTCGTCGTCGCCGCGGACCAACACGATAGGGAGGTACCCTTTCGGGACCCTGATCTTCCTCTGCCTGTCGCTGTCGACATCACGACTCACACCGCCGGTGGCAGGCACACTGCTCGCCAACAAGGCGGTCTCTTGTTACTCGCCTTCCTTGTCGTCCAAGCTGGCGGTGGCGGCCATTGTCGTCGTCGTTGTTTTCTGTAACACACTTTGTTTTCGATCTTGCGACTTGATCGATGTTCAAACTTGGTGATGAACTGATGAAGATGGATGGATAAAGTGCAATGTAGGCAGGGGGTTATATAGCTAGTGTCGCTGGTTGGAAGGTCAAAGCGAAATGGGACTTTCCAGATCAGTAGACGGACGTAGCTTGTGTTAATGGGCATATAGTGATAGTGACCGGCGGTACCTATACGTACATGCAAATTGATGAGTACGTCGGTAAAAACTTGGTATTTCTTATCACCGTCCCGTCAACATGGTTAATCACACTTAGTAATAGAAGGGCTCCTATATTTTAATGGAAAACTATGGGTTTTCCTTTTTTGACGTACGTGAATTACTTGTGTTTTAGACTTGTACAGGGGGCTATGGCGCAATTACTGGATTTACTGTTACTCAGTCAACCGACATCGCCTGACCGTGTACGCTGTTAGTGTTCTAGTACGGTTGTACTTATTACTGTTTCACTGATATACGTGGGCTAAGATTTATCCACGAAGCGTTGCGGGTGCTCAAAACAATTTATCACGATACATGCCGCGAGCCAGTTCCATCGATAGCCACAGCGTTATACCGATGCTCAAAACAATTAAAAGGAAAAAAATTGCCTTCCTTCCTTCTCGGTGCGGCTTCTCTCTCGCCGGATCGTCCAACACCACCCGACCTTCTCGGATTCGCGCCGCCGGCGAGCTCCGGCGCAGCCCTGCATCCACCGTAGCCTCACATCTCCCTCACATTTGGTCGATTCCGCTGCCGTATCTCCGTCAACACCGTCACCGCCACCCGTAGACCCGTCGTCCCCTGTGTCCTACCATATCCCCATTCCGTTTGTCGTCTCGGGCAGCGGCAGCGGCATCCGACAATGTCACTTGCCGCGCTAAGCGCGCGCAATGGAGACTAAACCAACGCCGCTTGATGTCCTGCATCAGGGCCCGACATCTCCGCCTCCTATCCAGACAATAGGCCTCGGTCTCTCATGCATTTGTAGGCCACAACACGCAAGCACACACGCGCAAAGCGAGGCTTCGCCCGCCTCCACCATCTGGTCCTTCTTCCGTCTCCCTCCTCCTGGTACGAGACGCGAGCGGAAAAAGCTTCGGGCGGAAGGTGGCACCCCTGGCGGCGGCTACGTGCTCCGTGTGCTCCATGGTGGGTAGTGAGTCTGAGCCCTTCTGACGGCGGCTACTCGACCCCAGTTTCATGTTCGGGCCCACTACTCGATTTAAACATCATGCTTTACATGATCCCGGTGCCGAATTTTGGGAACTTCGGCACGGCCACAACCTCAGGCGGCATTGATGCGGTGAGAAAGAGAGTTTACGGCACGGCTTTTACGGCAGCTGTGACTAGTCTAAATAATCTTCTTGTGCTCGTTGGATCGTGTCATTTCCATTGAATTTAGAGTTGCCAAAACATATATTAATAATCATCACCACTCATAGTACAAAACCTGGTTGCCCGAGCCCCTTCACGTTATGGCACGCCCACGGACCTATGGTACGTTTTTTTTATCGTTTTATTAAACTGGATATATTACAATAAATTTTATCCACATTTTTGGCAACGTGTGTGGTTTGTGGTTTATGGTTTAGATGAGTATGTTTAGTAATCTACTACAAATTTAATTATATAGAAAAATATAAAGCATAATTTGCTCGAAAAAGGGGGCATAATTCATGATCTTTATCACCTATATATCGGTATTTTTCACCTTTTAAATTAGAGTAACTTCAAGATATTCTTT